>VSDK01028905.1:197771-222459 GCA_009767595.1 Symbiodinium kawagutii
AGCGGTTCACCAAGGAGGAGGCACAGAGTGGCACCCAGGTATGCAAAAGGTGGGTTAAAACTATCATTTGGGTGTTTCTCAAGTCATAGGGGTATCCCCAGCTATCATCCTTTTTATGAAGCATTCATAGCAACCATATATCCATTTGGATTTTTTTTAAGAACCCCCCATTTGACTATGGTCTGCAGTTATATCTACCAACAAAAAAGTGCTGGTTACCCTACTGGTTAGCTTAAAGCAACAGGGCTTGGGCAGTACCTTTGATTCTCGACTCGGGAAGCCAGGATCTCGTGGCACCGGTCCCAGGTGGTCGTGACATGTCGCCAAGTCTTGCCGCATAAATTGGGGGCGAAGTCAGTGCCATAAAGGCGAACATATTGTCTAATAGTGCCACAAGGGGCTAACAGTCCACCTTTATGGCTGGTTTATCTAACAGTGCCAAGTTAAACCTCAAAAAACATCATAGATCAAAACACATCTTCATGCCATTTTGCACCGCGCCTGCAGCCAGAAGGGCATGCCACTGGTTGTCTCCTCGCCAGTTAGTTTCCACAACTGCAAGGGATCACTCTGGATCACCGGCGCTGAGTGGATTTCGTAGATATGCACCTGGCGGCATGCAGAATTTCCGGCCTCTTGAAGACCGGAAGGCCTCCGATTTCAACAATTGGACGACATTTGTTGGATGAATATCACCAGTAAGTCACTTATTATTAGTGATTAATCACCAGTATTATCAGTGATTGATTACCATTATTCAGTGAGGTTCTGTTTTTCTTTCCTCGCTTCAATGGAAGACCAACATGGTCTATTCACGGCAGTGTGCTAAGGTCTGAACACAGTGAGCAGCAATGTGGATGAAGGCGCCAATGAAGGTGAAGCCAGCAATGACCATGTGGAAGTTAATCGGGTCCTCAGACAAGGTGTTGCTCTCTCAATGGATCCAATGTTACTCCGTGACATCATAGAGATGGGTGTTTCTCTGAGTCTCACAATAGGGGACCTCATAGTTACCATCCTTTGTTCAGCATCTATTCGTACAAAAGCAACCATAGCTGAGGGGTTCCCTATGGCTTGTGAGATTTCCTCAGATCTAGCTGCCTAGGCGTGCAGATGCCCAACCAGACCTGCCACCTGCCAAGCCACATCGCTTGGAATCCACTCACGAGAAGAGCCCATTCGCCTGCAGCGCAAAGATTTCCTGCTGAAGGATAGATCATTCCCGCTGAGCCACTCCCAGTTCCAATGTTGAAATCTCTGGCAGAAAAGCCCTGCAAGCTCTCCTCTCTCTCCCTCTCTGTCCCTCTCTCTCCCTCTCTTTGGGTGGATTTCCAGCACAGAACAACGAAGGGCAACGAAGGACCTGTTGCTCCCAAACATACAACCTGAAGTCATGGAAGATTTCAATGAAGTCACTCTACAAAACGGTTGGGTGGTGGCACACTTACAAACTTCCGCAACGTCCGTTCTGCAGCTTGCGTGGCACAGGTCTATAAATCCGACGAGTTCACTTTGCCTGGTAGCTGTTTGCAAGCTTTTGAGCGTAGGCAGCACCAACATTGCGAAGTTCAAGTCCATGCTGTAGCCACCACCCTGGACACCACAACAGTAGTAGTAACGGACACGGACATTCTGAATCTCGTCAAGCATGAGCGCTTTCTGACGAACATTCCAGAAACACAAGCGAATTATGACAAAGGTGTGTAAACTAGCATTTGGATGCATTTGGTTCGAACAATCCAGGTAGCTCCTTGGCTCGCCCTTTAAAGGGATACATGATATACGGATACCCCTAGCTCCTCCCTCCCAACCACCAAACAGTCAAAATTGATGCAATCTGGGATGAACCACAACCGGGTTCGCCGCTGGTTCCAAGTTCCATGGCCGACCACGGTGATCCACGACACCAATCGCGCGCCTTCGCAAAGGGATAGGCCCAGGAGCCCCGAAACCCTCCATTGAGGTTGGACAGAAAGCCGATGATGAAAACGATGATGTTCAGGAACCCGTACCTGCGAGCTGCGAAAACCAGCTCAGCTCTTCTAGAAAAACTTCAGATTTTTGGAATACAATATTTTTTTCTAGAAAGGTACTATAATAGAAAAAACTTTCAATAATTCTTTCTAGAATTTTTCTAGTACCAACGACTTCAACATTTGGTACTAGAAAAACTACTCGCCCAGCGAAAGAATTGACAAAATATGACCTCCAAAACCAAACCTCTTCTAGACAAACTTCAGTTGGCTTGGGTTTTGGGTGCCACCACTTTACTTTGGGTCTGTAAATGGTGTTCCCCCAAAGATAAGGATGATTAAATTCATCAAAATCGATTCTTGGGGGATGGTGGAGAGTTCTGCGACTTATGGATGTACCTAAATCTAAATCTAAATGGTAAAGATTATAAAGCACAAAAAAAATGTCGCCTTTGGGATTACATGAGGGAAGCGTAATCTGTTGCTCAGTACTTACATCTGTAACATAATTCAACCACTTCAATTTCACTTTACATCACTTTATCACCATAGTACCCTAGCAATTCGGTGCTCTTGCTATGCCTTCACTCTTTCTGACAGGGTTCATCAACCATATGGCCAAAGCTACGGCGAGGGGCCAAGCCAAGGGTCAAGTCCATGGTTCCCCAGACTCAGATCGAGGTTCAGATCTAAGATATGAACTGTTGAGGGTTGCAACGCCACATGTGTTATCCCTATGCTCGAATGGCTGGTTTGTCACTGAGAACACACTCCGACAAAGGTAGTGAAGCACCAGAATCATCCATTTGCTCAGTCTTCGAATCTTCGTTGGGTATGCACAATCATCCATAGTCATCCGCTATTTTCATAGTCATCCATAAGCCTTACCATATTGACAATCTTCAAGCAAGAAAGTAGTGACAGGTGGTAAAGCCCTACAGCAATCAACAACGGCACCACTACATCCTGGCGCACGTCAGGGTGGTTTGCCGTTGCTCTCCCAAGCCACATCGGCGGCAGCCACGGTTGAAGCTTTGGAACCATGACACCTGTGCCTTGGGATGACAGGGGCCACGTCTTCGTCGAAGCATGGCTCACAACGGAGAAAAGATTCGTTGGAAAAATTGACATGTGGGTGTTTCTCAAGTCATAGAGGTACCCTCAGCCTCAGCTATCATCCAATATGAATTCAGTATACACATAATAAACCAACCATAACTTGGGGCCTATTATGAGAAAGGATCACGTTGACAATCTCCAAGAAGGTAGTCATTGTGTGTGATTGTCCCCCCTGAAAATTGGTTGACTCCACAAGTTGACGCCAAGCATCATCCGGAAGGGCCAGATCAGTGGCCTGAGCCAAGCGTGGCGGGAGTCCAAACGCTGTACTACGTTGCGCGATCCGGTGCGGCTTCGGATGGCGTCCATCAGTGGTACCAAACGGCATGGAAAGGGCGCAAACGCGACAGAGTGGTGTGGCCAATCTATAGGCTCCCCCTGTAGATCTACAAATCCTGTGCCCTGTCAAGAAATCCGTAAGAGGGAAATCCAACAAAACTACGAATATTTCATTGTCTTCTTACCATTTTTGTTGCCATGTCTTCAAATGATGATCTAAAGTATTGCCCCAGCCACAAAAAAACTATTGACCTAATCAACCAGGATTAATTAAACCATCATCAATCATCTTTAACTCAAACTAACCATCATTAATCATCATTAACTCAAATTAGCCATCATAAATCACCATTACCCATCAGTAAGCATAGAACTCACCGTCATGAGCCATCATTACCCTCAGCTGTGTGGTCCACCGCCCGCATGCCTGATCTCCTGTTCCTTCTTCGTCTTGCACATAGGCTCCAGCGGCTCCAGCCTTCTTAGCCCATTCCTTCCTGCACACGTTGCGGCCCGTTGCGAGCCATGGAAATGGCCAATCATTCTGCGAAAATAAGTCTGTGCATTACTTGTTGACTCTTCATACGTGGAAATAATGTCAATACATAGATCATAATTGTGATATGATGTATGTATGCCCACATATGCTTGAGTTCATTCTTTCAGAGTTGATATGTGTATGTGGATACGCAAATACGAGCACATGTACTTGAACATGTAATGCATGTTTTTGTGCATATACAAATGCATGTATGTTTCTATAATATGTGAATGTGCGCGTGCATGCATGTGGCAAAAATATATTGCGAACATATGTGTCTACAAAAGTTGTGTAGTGATCCTGGAGTAGATAGAATATCAGATTGGACGGTTCCAAGAAGGTCAATAGTTCTTGAACATGCGGGCTATTCAGCATCTACTCCAAGATGGTTATGCATAGATCGTTGGAATCTCGGTTCCTTGAGGGTAAACGTGCAACATCTGCCAACAATTGACAGATCTATTTTGAAGGTTTCTGGCCGCTACAGATTCAGAAGCAGCTTGGCAAGCAGCTTGGCAATTTGCTACGTCTTAATCAGTTTGAAGCATTTATCTCCAGCATTGCAACCTTAAATCCAACATTGGTGATGCCGGTCCTAAAATGATCATTTGTGCGGTTCAGTGAATGCCCCTTCTCTTTCCGCTGCAAGAAAAAAAGAAACTTCATCCCCTCAGGGTCTGTTCCAGGACAATTCAATCAGGATCGAACAAACAAACAAAATGGCAATGACTCCACCATTAAAGTCATCGTGCCATTGAAACCAACACCTGATTTCCAAGTTCCAAGTGTTTGAATGATGAAAGCTTGCCTTTCCAGTCGTGTTTTCCGAGAACTTGCCCTCTGGTATACTAACACCGCAATGAAAGATTTACCATAAATGGATGATGTTCCTGTCTTTTTTCCTATCTAATTGGTGGATTTTCCAACTTCCCTTGCCTTTCCAGCTGCTGTTTTCATCGCAGCAAAGCGCCTCTGTTGTGCTTTGATCTGCCGACGCTGCTCGATCAGCATGAGCATCTTTTCCTGCCAAAGCCATCGATGCTACGATTCACCCGCCAAGTGACCACCAATGAACCATCAATCAACCATCAATGGTATTAATCGCATCCATTATAATAGCATCAACCCGCCAATGATGAGTTGATTGACCACCAATGACCATCCATTCATAGTATTAATAGCTGGTTAATAGCTGGTTATAACCCCTGTAACCAAGGTTAATAGCATCCATTTTCATCAACCAATGACCATTTAATCAAAGCACCAACGAACCATCGATGAACCATCAATCGAAGCACCAATTAACTGCCAATCATATTATGATGGCTGTAATATGCTGTAATGGAATGAGCCGACCATTATATAATGGCTACTATAATGATTATGATTATAATGGTAAAAACGGCTACAATCTCTTCAAGGAAGCGCTACTTGTTCTTACTCATAAAACACATGTGGTTTTCTTCTCACCCATCTCTGCTGACGCTGAAGCCACACAACCAACCGTCTGTGGGTCCTGTTTCACAAGGCATCGAAGGATACGAGGTCGGTAACGGGTGGAAAAGAGCCAGCTGTCTGGATGCCTACGCCCGAATCTCATGTGCAATCCAACAGCGTCAACGAAGAGAATCTGCTACATCAACGGTCCGTGGGTCCATGGTCACCCCTTGGCTGCGTTGACAAGATCTTGCAACTCAGATCTACAGCAAGCCAAGCAAGCCGCAGCCGCCTATAAGCCCAAAGAGCCGCAAGTAAGTAGAGGAGAATCAGAACACCCAAAGCAATGCCTGTGCTGAGGCAGTGACACCAATGTAGCAACGATTTTTACAGGGCAAGGCCGGTCTACGACACCGAAATCGTCCGTCTTCTGGTGGCCTATGCCCCCACAGGTTCTGTTCTACGCCGCAACGGGGGGGGTTCAGTTTCCGAGATTTTCCACGTCTCTTCTGGATTGGTTGTACTGGTTGAGAAAGATCTTTCCAGATCTTTCCGGATCTTTCCAGATCTTTCCAATGCATTTATGATGACCCCAATGAAGCCGCTAGGAAACCTATCAATGATCAACCAAGGACAGCAACTGGCAACTCCAGACCAGGTCTGCCTAGTCCAATGAGGAGATTTTCATGGATCTCTAGGCGCACTCCAGTAACGATGATGACTGCCTTGTGCGACCGGTTGGAGAAGTCCTTGGTAGCACAGCAACTGCCATCAGCACCAGGCTACCAGGGTTGATCCAACAAAGGCCACCCTTCTGCGCCAAGCAACGTTGTTGCGAGTGCTGGCCACGTAGTGCTTGCCGGCATTTTTCATTTCCACCAAGCCACCGTCAAAGTAGGCTGAGGCACCGTTCAGCTGCTTGCAATTGGTCCTTGGCTCTGACATTGATACTGGAGAAGGATCATACCACCCATTGACTATTTCCAACTTTCATTGAGCCTTGAGGGCTGTAGAGTTTCAAGTCACCAACATCCCGCAGACAGATTCATGACCCTGCGTAGAGCTCGAAGCAAGATAAGACAAGAAAATGATCAACGAAAAAACGGTGCCACCTGCTGTGGCAACTCGTTAAATATCAGGAGCATCTATATATTGAATATTCATTATTAACCCAGCTTTGCAACCCAACAGCAGCAACAACATGCTCGGCCAAGTTTATAATTATCTTTGGTTAAATTAGAAATTGATATAAATTAATTTGATTTTTTTCTACTTGTCTTATTTTATATTGGTAAACCTCACTCAGGAACCTTTCTTGGTAACCTTCAAAACCTTGCATAGGATTTTTTTCAAGATCCTTGCTTAGAAGCCCTACTTAAAAACCGTTCTTGTGAACCTTAGTTACAAACCGCATTTAGGAACCTTACTTGGAAACTTGTCTTAACGATCTCCCTTGGGAACTTTACTCTGGAATCAGCGAAGATGGCTCACGCACAACCAAGATTATTTGCCTGCTGCAATACCAGTTTCGCATTCTTTGCCTCAAGGCGACGCCGTTTCGCCTTTGACACTTTTGGCAGTTATGACGGGGCTCACTGCAAAGGTCCTTGCCCAATCCTCTCAGCCACACACTCTTGTGACCTATTTGGACGACCGGAACTTCATTGCCCGCAATGCTGCTCAGGCATTTGAACTTTGGAATTTGTGGAAGAACTCCTCTGCTCAACTTGGCTTGTGGGAAAGTGATTCCAAGTTGAAAGTCGTTTGCAGGAAGGCATCCTTCAAAACACAGTTGTTGCAATGTGGCTTTGAAGCTAAGCACCTTGTGTCCAGTGCCCGGGTCCTTGGAGTTGATTTCGCTTCCAGACTTGATTCTGTCGACAAACCCACTCAGAAGCAGAGGTGCACAGTGTGCGGGAGCGGCTGGTGCGTGCTGGGCAATTGCCAGTTAGCAGCAAGGTTAAAGCGCAGCTTGTGGCCAGCATGGCCGTGCCCAAAGCTGTGTGGGGGTCCTGGATTTCCTTGGAGCCTATGAAGCAATTGCTGCCCTGTGTTCGCAAAGTGACAGGCGGGCAGCATGCCTGCGCGTCAGTTGAACTTTTCTATTTGCTGGCTGGGCATGGCCTGCGCAGTGAATTTTCAGCTGGATACCAAGCATATTCCTATTTGGCACAAGCCGTGCGGAAGACGCCTCGCCCATGGCCAAGAATTTCATTTCGTGGATCCTGGTTGGGTACCGTCAGGAAATGGCTGGCCTCACTGGGTTGGCAGGAGCGTGAAGCTTGGACCTGGCGCCATGATGAGATGCGTGTTGATATTTCTTGGGCTGGTCCTTTGGATGAGCAACAGAAGCAACGAGAACAACACCATTTGCGTGAATCATGGCGTCGCGTCATGTTTGAGCATTTCCTTGGATCTTCTCGCAACGATGCTGCTGCTGTTGTGGGAGCTTCTTATCATGAACAGAGAATGACCTTGGTCAGAAAATGTTTCGCAGAGCAAGATACACACGCCAAAGGCGTGATGATTGGTGGTGTCGTTTGTGACGCCAGATTTCAGCGAATGAAGAACGAACCTGTTCAGCCCTGTGTTTGGTGTCACACTGCTGAGGCGCCAACCTGGCAACACCTTGCTTGGCAGTGCAATGGGTTCAGTGCCACAAGACCGGTGATGCCCACCGACAACTTGCAGAAAATTTTGGGATGGCCTTCTGGGCAGCCTGCCTATGATCGCACGGTGCTGGCGCATTTGGCGACTGTGCGTTCCAAGCTGCTGGACAGACGCTATCGCAATCTTGAAGTATTTTTTCGTGGTTGTAGTGTCTTCGTTGCCGGATGATTCAATGTGCTTGAGGATTTCGGGAACACTTGGCCTACTGCCTTTGCAAATTTGGCCCCCTCTTATTTGAACCTTGCCTAGAACGTTGGTCCGTTTGGTTCAAATCTTTTTTAATAAGCTTTAGGGTGAAAACGGAATTATAAACCAAATTATTTAACACGAAGCATGGCAAAACTGGGAACCTGTTTTGGAAATCTTATTTAAGATTTCAAACGTTACTTGGGAATCTGTCTTGTAAACCTTACTTAAAAACTTTTCTTGGGAACTCTCGGAACTTGCATCGAAGCCTTTCTTACCTGAGAAGGGGGGGGACGAAAGCCAGCCCCCCGACGGTTTTTTTCCCGGCGCGAAAAGAAGAGCAGGCAAAAACTGTGCCAGACAAAAACGCACCAGGCAAAGCGTGCCAATCACAACCGTACCAGACCACAAAACCGTACCAGAATCCCCAACAAGGCATCCCCAAACTGCGAACCGAAAGGAACATCCCAAATTGCAAACGCACGACAACATCTGACGGTGTATGCTGCTAGCTTAAAACAAGACAACCTCATAAAACCATCCCTGACCCTCCACAGACGTAGCACACACAAACGTACAAGACAAAAAACATATCAGACAAACACTGTACCAGACGAAAACGTACCAGGCAAAAACGTGCCAAACAAAACGGTACCAGCTCAATCCCAACAAACTTCAGCACCAAAAAGGACAGCTGCTACCAAAACAAACGCATCCCCAAACTACAAACGCAAGAGAACATCTGAGAGTGTATGCTGCTAACCCCAAACAATACAACCTTGAATTTGGGTTCCTTTTTTCGGGCACAAAAACCGAACCCAAATGGATGAAACAATGCAGCGACAGCAACAACAAATGCGACCACGTTCTTAAACCGGAGACGTAAAGAGCCTCGCAAATGCAAAAAAAACCTAGTGTTCACCACGTTTTTGCATCGTTGCGTTCAAAAAACGCTGTAAATAGCGACAGTTTTTGCACAAAACGCGGTCAAAACCCTGATATTTACCACGTTTTTGACCCTTTCAAAAACATCGATATTTACACGTTTTTTCACTTTTCCAAATTATTTTTCTCAGAGCACATGCGCAAAAAACCCTGTAAATTACGAGGTTTTCTGATGCGCCGCAGGCCCGAAAAACGCCTAAAAACCATCCCTGACCCACAAAAAACCCCTCCTCGACCCGAGCTCCAAAAACCGGTCAAGCGGAAGCCCTTTTTCCCGTTCCCCCACCCTATTCACAGCTCACCC
This sequence comes from Symbiodinium kawagutii, assembly GCA_009767595.1. Taxonomy (NCBI): domain Eukaryota; class Dinophyceae; order Suessiales; family Symbiodiniaceae; genus Symbiodinium; species Symbiodinium kawagutii. The sequence goes on from VSDK01028905.1 coordinate 207,226, forward strand.
TTCCTGTCGGGACTCACTGGCGATCCCCCCCACACCCCCCAAGTTAGCTTCGCTTATACAGTCCTTTAGGCTAGCCTACGGCTGGCTTTCGTAAAAATCCTTGCTTTGAAGCCTTACTTTTCCAGCTGTAAACCATTCTGATGAACCTCGCTTGGAAACTTGTTTTGGAATCTTATTTGCGGCCCTTGCATAAAAACCTATTTTAAAGATTTGTCTTATAAACCTCATTTGGGATACGAACCATACTTAGGAATATCGTTTGGGAATCTTTCTGGTAAACCTCACTTGGGAACCTTGCGTATTAACCTTCGAAACCCTGCGCAGTAACTTTTCTTACAATCCTTGTTTAGAAGTTTTACTTAAAAACTGCGTTTGTGAACCTTAGTTACAAACCGTGCTAAGGAAACTTATTTGAGAATCTGTCTTAACAATCTCGCTTGGGCCACTTACTCCGGACCGAGGTTCCAAATTTCCGGGAACCCGTACCTTACTTGAACCTTGCCTAGAACCGGTTAATTCAAAACCTTCTCTTTAATAAACTTTACCTTAAAAGCAGACCAAAATACAAAAACATTGGAAAAAACCATTTAAACCCGAACCATAACAAAACTATGGCAACCAAAGTATTGGAAAGTTATTTTGGATTTTTTTGAAAATACCAATTCTGTTTAGGAACCCTACTTACCAATATTTCAAAAATTCCCGGATCCCGATCCTTATCTAGGAACCTCGCTTGGAACCTTGCTCCGGAAGTTTGGGGTTTCCAAAACCCGCTCCTAGCTTTGGAACCTTGCTTGGGACTTTGTTTTGGATCTTTAGTAAGTAATGTTCCAGGGATCGGGAACCTGTTCCTTATTTGAGAACCTTGCTTGGAACCTTGCTCTGGAACTTCAAGAAGCAAAATTCCAAGGTTCCGGGAACCTGTTCCTTACTTGGGAATTTTCGCTCAGGTCTTTAGGAACTGAGGTTCCAAGGTTTCGGGAACCCGTATGCGCCGAAAATTTTTTCGCAAGATAGTACTACCACCCCCTGCTTCTAGAAGTTAAAACCTAAAAGCGTCCTGCGATTGGGAATTGAGCGCTGTATAAACCAACTCACAGGAAGAAACCTGCCGCTCGTAACCAAAATATGCAAAATCCATTCCAATCCAGAAGAAAAAAATATGTCATCCAAATACACTGCACCATGGATAATAAACAGGTAGGAAAAATAAACGGTACCCATAATTACAAGATAAGCTGGTTTTGCTTTTTGTCCCGGCAGATGGGGTCTAGTAATGGTTAATATTTTAGCCTTTGTAGAGCCTGCTAAGGCATTTCTTGTAATAGGTAATTTGGTTCCATGTAGAGAAAGAAAAACATAAAATATGTTTGTAAAAAACCGAATTATGGTCGTGCCCTTTCCCCTGCGCACTCTTTAATGAATAGGTTAAGGCTTGTTGTAGCCATTGGACATGTACTTCGAGACCATGCCTTTCCGTATGGACAGGACAAGAAAACTCATCCGCTGCAAAGATCTGTTCCACATCAGGTCAACACAAAGGAATATGTTTGCGAAAACCGGTTCCACGTAATATCAACACATTCTGAAACAAATTGCAGAAGGAAAACGAGGCAACAATAGCTGACCAAGGTTTTTAGCACCGCGCTGCCCCCTCGCCCAAACATGAAGAAAAACATATGGCAACACAAAAATTTTCGAAGTACACACTTCAAGGTTCCGAGGTGCCCTACCGTTCCAGGGTTCCAGAGTTCCCAGGGTTCCAGGTTTCAGGGTTCCAGCGTTCCAGGCTTCCAGGGTTCCAGGGTTCCAAGGCTGCAGGGCGTTCCAGGGTTCTAGGGTTCCAGACTTCCAGGGTTGCAGGGTTCTGTTGGTAGCTGTGGTTGGCTCGACTGCAAGGTGCCTAAGGTAGAATGCAACTGCCAACGATGTTTCGCCTTTCTCACAAAGGCAAGGGCCCTCAAAGGGCTTCACACAACCAATCACCTTCGACTGGCACAGGGTAGCCACAGCAGCTGCCTTTTCCAACCTCGTAGCTGGAGCGAGCTATTGCTCGGAATCTGGCAAAAGGAATTCCTGAAAGGGCATTGAGCCGATGCAGCAGGTGGCTCAGGTGTTAAACAGACATGAATGAATGCTGACGGCTGAACTCTACCGCTTGAGGTAGGTACTCGTGACACGCCCCAAAGCCAACAGCCAAAAGTCTCATTCTTGTCGCCACTTCGCCTTCAGGCGTTTGGCACTTGTGAAGGTTGGGTCCTCCACCAAAATCCATGCACCTTCAGTCATGGCTTGCAAAAGTGAGCTGGTTGCCAAATGCTTCGTCATCGCGTCAGCCAGCTGTGCATTTGAATGCACCCACCGAACATTTGTGGCACTTAGTTTCAAACGTTGAAGGATACTCAGAACTTCAAGCGCGGAATACTTATCCTTCAGCCCCAAACCACTTGAATCATGATCACCCTTCCAGATGATATCAAACAACGACTTCGCATCTGTCACCAATGTTCCGGGTACCTTGGTAATCACATGGTGGGGGGACCGAAGTGGTACCTCATGTCCTAGCATTTCAGCCCATTGCAACCTGGCGTACATCAATTCTTCTTCACATTCTGAAAACGCTTGAACTTCTGCTGCTAAACTGCTACGAGCTACACGGGGCAATCGTCCTGATCTCCATGAAATGAAGTTCAGCTTGCTTGGTTTGCCCTCGAGGATGCCTTTGTTCGTGGCGGCGATGAGATAGCCACCAGCGCTGCCACCTTGAGGTCTGTTGCCAAGCGCCGCATCTGACCATCCCACAAAATGAACTTCTGCGGGATCTCGAACACCTAGATCTTGGATCTTCACTGAGTTCATTCGCTGCTGAAAGATCTCACGACAAAGTTTGTTTGCTGCTCTTGCTGCGCGAACCGTTGCACAACTGATTTCTGATTGCAGCATTCCCAACTTTGCGGAGTGTTGGGGAGCCGTTTGATATGCTCGCCATTGTGCGCCACCAAGTAGTCCACGAAGTCGCGCAAGCTCTTCATCATTGAGCTTCTCATCTTCGTCCCGATTGCTGCTGATCTGAACCTGTTCCAGAGTGGTGCAGAAATCGGAATGGTTGAGAGTGAAATCCCCATTCTCATGTTGCGAGAGCTGTACTCCACAATGGGCAAAGCTGTCAATTTCCCAGGGAGTCCAGACAAATCGATTGTAGATTTCGCTGACTGCTCGTTGCCACACTTCATCTTGTGGATCTCCCACAAAGATGAAGTCATCCACATGGGCCGCTACGAGGCCCACCACGTTTGCAGTCTTCTGCTCGTCCTTGTCATAGCGAACCAACTTCCACATGCATGGTTCTGTCACAAGCTGTTGAAATCCTGCAGCTCGCATAGCATCGCACACCGATTCGAACCATGCACTTGGGGCGTTGACCAAGCCGTATGCGGTTGGTCTTTTGAGATTCCCATTGCTGTAGCCAATTCCTCCACAGGCCAGCAAAACACTTGTCGCTCCTCTTCGCTTTGGGAGCCCTGCAAGAAGGCACCCTTTATGTCGCCCTTGAGCGCAGGCCATCTCTTCACCGGTGCATAGGTCAAGATCAATTGCCTGCTTCTTCTCGTCATAGTTGGACTTGCTTTGTTGAGGTGCTCCACATCAGGATCCTCAAATCCTCTCACCACGATGCGTGCCTTTGCAGCACCTGAATCCTTGAACGTCAGGATCCACCTCATCCTCATAATTCTGTTTCTTGGAACAAGACCCTGTGCTGCTCTGCATGCTTGGTTCTTGGCCCAGTTGTTCACTTCCATTGCCTTCGCACCATCTGGATCGTTGAACTTCGCAACATCGGCCTTGGACAGCTTGGAGATGTCCACTTCAGTGCTCTGCTTGAGCTTCTTCCCAACCCATGTGGCTGGGTCACGTCTCATCTTCGTTTTCTCTTTCGCATTCTGCGGCGCATCCATAGTGAAAGAGCATGTCCAAAACTCTTCCACCAAAGTCTCTGTTGAATCATCGCCAAGCTCATCTTCCATCAGCACATCATCTGAGCCAGCATCACTCTCCTTGACTCCAGTTGCATCCATCCCTTTTTGGAACAAAGGATGGCTCTGCAACTCTCCATGGCGCTCCGGTGTCTGGGGGGCCGCTTTCGCAGGCCGGTTTGGAACATCGTAAGGTTGAGAACGATGTGAAGATGAGGCACCTTCCTTTGAAAATGGATCATATGACTCATCTTCGAAGAGTCTTTGAACACTAGAACTGACTGCTACTCTCTGTGAAGCTCGTTTTCCTACTTGTATTGTGTGAGGTGCCGGATCCTCTTTCTTTCTTGCGAGCTTCACCCTTTCATTTTTGTCACTTTCTTCTTCCGGTCTTGTTGGCCTTTCTGACATGGCTCTTTTGTTCACATTTTGGCCTTCTTGGGGGCCTAAATCCACACTCTGACTACGCACTGTTGCTTCTACCGGACGCCCTCGACTGCGACTTCGTTGCAATCGTGGCGTTTTGGGTTGAAAACTTGAAGCTTCTGGTTTCTGCCTAGGATGCGATTCATCAAACTCTACATCATCGTAGACATCATAGTGTCCACGTTCAACTTGTCCTAGCATGCTCGTGAATGACCATGGAAGCGAAACTGCACCGCCAGCTGCTTCAGCCATCAGCTTCTCTCGATCCGAAGCGTGTCGTAGCTGCTGAGGGGAGCACCGCTTCAATCTGCCGCCAGCAACCAACCAGACCACTTGCCCGGGTCTTCGAACTCCACTGCTTTCCTCAGTTCTTGTCTCAGTGGACAGGACACGGGCCGGGCCGTACCATCGGGCAAGGCCAACCTTAGGTTGATCTAAAGCTTGGTGTGACGGAAGCTGCGCTGGTACTTTATATCTTCTATAGTACACCATGCAAATCTCCAGGAAGAAAAGTGCTAAGTCTGGTGGCTTTGCTGTTCATGGCTCTGTTGATCCTTAGCTGTGCTGCTGTTTTCCGGTACACTTCCTCGGCTTGAACCCTCAGTCTCAGGTGTTGTTGCATTGACGTGTTCTTGGTTCCTTCGCTTGAATGCACAGGAATCGAGTGTCCTCCTTCGAACAATCTTCCATCAAGAGCGGGGAATCGTCCATATGCCCACTGACATGGATCAAAACCTCCTACTCTGTCCAACGTGTTATGTGCATGAACCATGTGCAACACTCCCTGAAAAGGATCCAAATCCGTGTCTCTCAGGTAAGTTTGAACATCACGTTTGACTTTGCCTACCAAACTTTCAATATCCCCTGTTTGTCCATGATCTTCAGCTGGTGTCAACATAGGTTCAATTCCTCGTTCATTGGCCCACAACGTGAAATTGTGACTGTTGAAAGCTGATTGTGGATCGCATCGAATTTTACCCGGAAAACCATGATGTTGAACCCAATGTGTTTCAACTGCCATGATGATTTCCTCAGCCGTGGGGTTCCATGATTCACTTGAGGGATGTCTGTGAAGTTCACACGCCGACATGAAATGGGAAGCCTCATCAGCCATCAACAAGAATGAAAGGGTTAAACCACCAACCTTGAGTTCCCCAACATCCATCTGCATGGTTTCCCAGAGAACTTCAGATTTGTTCATGGACACCTTGCTGTGTGGACGTGGCAAACGGACCTCCGCACAACTGTCACATGTGTGTTCCCGTGCTAAATCCAAAACGTGTTTGGGAACCCCTCTAGCTCTCAAACAATTCACCAACGCTTGGTTTGATGGGTGTCCTGATCGCACATGAAGCTTATGTATGGTTTGCTTCAGTTCTCTTAGTTCCTTCTCAGTCAGTTCTGGCGTCTCCTCCGTTTTGGTTTTCGTTGCCTCTCCTGTTTCTCCTGTGGACCCGGCGCCTTCCTCGTTTGTTGCCTCGTTTGCGAAAAGGGCCTGACAAACTTCCGAGAACATAGCGCGCAATAATGCTACACATAATCTTACGTGGATACATAGCTGAAGATGCAGTGCGTTTGTGACCAAAACACTCCGTATGTTTATGTGTGCCATCACACTGAATGTCCAAGCAGTGTGCCAACCCACGATCACTTGACATGATGGTCCATGGTTTCCTCATTGGTTCCTGAGTGTCAGGGGCAACCACACCAACTTGGCAACCATCCAACTTGGCTTCAAACATCCTTCCTAACTCTTCCTGTTTCTAGAAAAATGCCTGGACTTCCTTGTACTTCCATGCTTTGTTCCACCGGGGCCATTCCCATGCGATGTGTCCACCACGGTCCAACTGGTCTTCCGCTAGCTTAATGCATGCCTTCGACATTTTCCTGGATTGTTGCTGTTTCTTGCGAAGTCGTTGGATTTGTTGTTCATCCCTTTGATTCATGTTTTGAGCCTGACTTGTTGGACCACACACCGGAGACAGCATCATGTACCGAGGTTTTACCATGTCACAAAACTTTCGTGCTCTAGCTAATCCTTGAGGTTTCGTGAGGTCCATGTTGTTGCGCAGCCCAATCCTTTCTGCATTACCTCCCAGCTCTCGGATTCGCGCTGTCAAGCCGCTGTCGGCACCACAGCACACTTCCATGTGGTCGATACATTGACTAGGGAATTGCGCTAAGATCTCTCCTTGTTCATCTGCATAGCCCTTCAAAGTATTTCCCAACAGCAACAAAACTTCTTGGGGAGTGTACTTCAAACATGTGTTTTCTGAATCAGTGCCGGATACCTTAGACTGGGCATACTCAGACGGACACAGAGGATCAGACGAGTCAAAGTGAAGACACTGCTCATAGCTCATGACGTAGGCTGATCCACTTGAGTCCACTCTTCCAACTGCTCGGGAGTCTCGCCATTCTCGCGTTTGAACTGCTTCTTGGCTCCATGGACTGGCATCTCGGAGTCCTCCTTTCCCTGATGCAGCATCTGTGTCAACGTGGCAGTCGGCATGACTGCCTTTGGTGTTGCTGCCTTGGGTTGAGCCTTTGGAACCTGCTTCTCTTCCTTCTCCTTCCGACGGTCGTGGATCTTCTGCTTCTCCTTCTGAACCGCATCCAGCTTGGAGAGGAGGGATCTCTCTGCTGCATCCACACCAATTGCCTGGGTTGTCAGGTTGCTCTTCCCTTCGGCAAGAGACTGAGTCACAACCTGTGGAAGAGGTCCTGCGCTCCTGAAAGTGGCTTTTGCACCGACCGCTGGCACATAGCTGAGTTGAAGCATACACTTGCCGCAGGTTACCCAACGGCCACTGGCGTTTGCCCCGCTCAGAGATCCTCGAAACATCTTCATTGGCTCGTGTACTCCTTGACAGATGCCTCCCGCTGTGCGGGGATCTCTCGGATCTGGCCCGATCACTTGTCCTCTTTCTCCGGTGCCTTCGCTGCCTTCGACTTCTCCTTGGGAAAGGTCTTGGAGGCTGCCGCCATGTTCGAGAGAAGGTGGAAGGCCGGGAGAAAAACACTGAGGTTCTGACACTTGAGCAGGATCTGAGGATGGGACAGGATTGAAGCTAGGTGCCATGCTTGTTTCTGACACTAAGTGATGTGCATTTGCGACCGTTTCCTTCACATGTCTGACAACTGGGCAATCATGTTTGAAATCCCCCTGAGTGACTACATGGTTAGCCTTACAACCATCATCACCATCTCGTAGTTCCCCTTTATCATCATTGCACTGGTCCGCATTGGGCTCATTTTGATCACTCTGTACATCAGTCTCAGCTGCAAAGGTTCTGCTATCGGCATGATCCGTTACCTGGGAGTTCATCCAATCCGCACACAAATTCAACAAAAGATGACCATTTTTACCTCGAACCAATGGAACATGAACACCAGGGAAAAGCAAACGAAACTCAATGGTATCATGAAGAGTGTTGACGCAAGCTCCTAATCGCCTAAGTGTTTTGATTCCAATCAACACGGGAATGTTTTCAACATCCAATGCATACACACCCAGAGCTGTGTGCTGTTGCCCAATCTTCTGAGGAAGGTACACTAGGCTTTCCGCACGACGTGTCTGGGCATTGCCAAAGCGAAAGTTCTTGCGCTCGTCCTTGGCCACACTCACTTCTTCATGACCGAAAAGAGCACTGCGGGCATTCATGATCGTCTCCAATGCCTGCAAACTTCCCACTGTCTCTGTAGCACCGGTGTCCACCACTGCATATTGAAGTCGGGTGTCCATCGGGACATTGGAATCAAAAGCTTCTTGAGCAGCAAGGACCTTTGACGTCACATCTTCGGTCTCCTCCTCCTCGGCTTCCACCATCATGATGGAAGACAGTTGGGGTGAGGCATCATCGTCACTCACGTTCTCCACATAGGTGATCATCTTGCCACCACTGCCCTTGCCGGAGGATGATGCTGCACGAGCTTGACGTTCAGGACAGTTCCGATAGTCATGCTTCATGTCACCGCAAATGAAGCATCCACTGAATCCCGGTTTGTTTACTGGGCTACTTGGGGCACTGGGACCATGGCACTTTCCATTTCCTTTGGTAAACCCAACCAGTGGAGCATTCTGAGTTACACCACCACCTCCCTTTCCTTTCTTGGATTTTCCTTTTCCTTTACCCTTAGGTCCGAAAAATCCCCGATTCTTACCTTTTTGATGAAGAGCCCACTTAGCTTCCTTAAAGGTTCTCACCCGATTGTCAAACGTTGAATAAGCTTCATACAACTCTTTTCCAACTTCCGGATCCTGGAATGCGATGGTCTCCAACTCCAGCCAGGGCTTCATGTCTGAGTACGCAACCATGCTACCGTCTTCCATCATAGCATGCCACTCACCATCATCAGCCCAGTAGGTCCAGTCGTACATGCCATCGTTCCAGACATCATCATCCCACGAAGGTTCTGCTGGTTGGCTCATCATCAGAGGGTGGTGCTGAGTCCAATGGATCTGGTCCATGTTGATGGCATCTTCATCTATTCCATCTTCGAGGATCAGACCCCATTGGTCGTCTTCTTCAACCCAAAAGGCTCGCTTGCCATGATGAGCTCGTTGGGCTTGAACTTCCGCTGCCAAAAGCTCCTCCTGTTGATCACGTAAGGCCCGCTCGATGTCCTCAAAGCGCAACGAGTTGTGCGCAGCAGCTTGCACGCTCAAGCGTGCCGCCACTGGCAAGCCTGCACGTCGAAGAAGAAGCCATCCAAGGACTTCAGGTGGTAGTACTTCCTGGTCAGCACTTTCCAATCCTGCCCAGGTCAAATCATCAACATCACTTTCTTCATCTGAATCAGTTGAGTCGCCACCTTTGCGAGACTTCCATTGTCTCCAACTCCACTGATTCCATGCTTCCCACTGCTCATCGGTCCATTCTTCTTCGGCTTGGCCATCGCCATCCCCTGCAGCCACGGTTTCAGCATCATCATCATCACGAGGTCCTTCACCGTGGGTTGGGGTTGCCGGTGCTGTTCTCACACGCTGAGGTGATGGCGGTTCACGCTGAGGTTCACTGGCTGTTCGCCGGCGACTGCTGGCATCACCATCCTGCGACCGTGCACTCTTCTTCTTCTCAGTCTTTGTTTCCACAGTCTTGGACAGGGTATCACCACGTACTCGGGCTAAGGATCGCTGAACATTTTTGTATGCCTCCAGCACTCGAGCAGCCCAAGTTGCGAAGTTCTCACCGGGGTACCTTCGAAGCTTGATCAGAAGCTCCTCAAGCTTTTGACCACTGTCTGGGATGGACGTGCGTCCTAATTTCTCCTGCAAATAGTTCAGAAGATATTTCACACCGTTGCTCTTTGCGAGCAGGGTGTGATCCACACTGTGCGTCACCTCCCAGGCTTTGGATGTCAACCGCAAAGCAAGCTTCGGACCCAGGTACCGTCTCTTCTTCGGCTCACAGGTCTCATAGGCCAATCTGCATTGTCGGACATAATCGGACCACTGTTGTTGCTCTCCATTCCAGCTCGGCAATGCCTGGTACCGATCTCTATCTGATTGCAGCATGACTGAATGAATTCACGGATGCCCCCCGGAGGAGGCTCCGCTACCAATGTTGGTAGCTGTGGTTGGCTCGACTGCAAGGTGCCTAAGGTAGAATGCAACTGCCAACGATGTTTCGCCTTTCTCACAAAGGCAAGGGCCCTCAAAGGGCTTCACACAACCAATCACCTTCGACTGGCACAGGGCAGCCACAGCAGCTGCCTTTTCCAACCTCGTAGCTGGAGCGAGCTATTGCTCGGAATCTGGCAAAAGGAATTCCTGAAAGGGCATTGAGCCGATGCAGCAGGTGGCATAAGCTTGCCTCAGGTGTTAAACAGACATGAATGAGTGCTGACGGCTGAACTATACCGCTTGAGGTAGGTACTCGTGACAGGTTCCAGGGTTGCAGGGTTCCAAGGTTCCAGGGTTCCACGGTTCCAGGTCCGGTTTTTGGGCTGGCCAACAAACGAGACACCAGCCCCAGTCCTAGAAATTGAAACCCAACTTCTCCGCTGTTGGGAATAACAACAGTTGACAGCAAGAAGAACTCGTACAGGCTCCTTCAGAATCTGATGATTTGATTGGTATGGCTGGAAGGGCACTGCAGCAAAGCTTCTCTGAGTTCTGGTCATTGGTCTCAGGATCGCAAGTGACTATGCTGTCCTGGTCCAGGTAAGCAAACTTCGCCACCAGGCGTTTTCCCTCCTCAGCAAGCATTCGATGATGCTGGTGACCCTTCGTGGATGTATATCGTGAGCATGAGGCCAACATGCAAAGAACTGGTTGCCAAACATATCTCGTCGATGGTTTCTCTCCTTTTGGGAGCCGCTGGAAGCGGCCATTTTCCCTTCCTTCATGTGGTGGTTTCTCCAAATCGGGGACCCCCCAAATCATCCAACATTACTCCTTTGTAGTAATAAACCAACCATTTTGGGGGGTTCTCCATTTTTAGAAACAGCCATGTGGCTATTCTCTGCGTGTTGAGTCAGCCAAATGTACAGGCCATCACACATGCCATTCCTCTGCTGCTTGATTGGGCCTTTGTTTGTTGCTTGGTCCGACCGCTTGGTCGTCCTGGTTTCTTCACTTGGGGGTACCCCCAAATCATCTTCTCATTATAGTACCATTTATAGTAATAAACCATCCATTTCGGGGGTCACTTGTTTTGAGAAGCACCAAATTTTCAACTGCCTGGTTGGCCAACCAATTGACCTATGTTCTTCAGCTTCTTTGTACCCTGACCGCTTGCGCTGTCCTCGTCGTTGGGGTTTGCTTGGGCATTGAAAAAGAGGGTGTGCCTCAAGGTGGGACAGCAGCTTCAATCCAGAATGTTGGTGTCGTTTCAAACCAACTAGCCTGTTCCGAGAGGAAACATTGCATGCAATGGAGTTTTACTTTCGTGCGATATAACCAGAGCAAACAACCCCTGTAACGTGGGTTACAAATCCTATGGCCATGGGGCTACTAGTAAGTATTCGTAGCTAGTGTTGTGTAACCCAACAGGCGCATCACTTGGGATTCCGCCAGGGTCGCATCAGTTGTTCACCGCAGCAGTCTGCTTCTGCGACTTCACTTCAACAGAATGTCAATTGGTCTGTTCTCAGGTGCCTAACTTTTAGTAGTTGTACGATAACCATTATCTGTTGAAGTAGTTATACAATATGGTCTATGAACTACCCGACTTTTTGTAGCACTCCAACTTTTAGTAGTTATAACACCATCATCTGAACAGCTATGTCAAAACATCTTTGTGCAACCAATCAGCATGGCGTTCCACTTAAAATGCCCATGTTCTTGGTGATTCTCGGATCGGCCGTCTCGTCTGTTACCTGCCGGATGACTGGTGATAGGATTGCATCCAAGTACTCATCTAGTACTCAATCTGATGTGTTTGAACACTATGGAAATTGATCATTCTGGAAATTGAGTACTAGATCATTCTTGGAAATTGATCATTCTGATATATTTGAACACTATGGATGCAACCAACCTCCACAATATGGAGGATCAACCCTGCAGGGATCGACCGAGCTCTCGCTCTGAAGTTGCCCTATGACAAGACAAGTGTTCTTCTCGCTCCATTCTCTACAATCATCTATCCATATCTATCCATTATACTGGTGTACCCAAAACGTTCAAACTTTGGGTTTGCACATTTAGAATAGTGATTTCCGACCTGAACAAAGTTGGCACTTCCTTCATCTCAGTTGCTTATCCATGGGCAGCGGCACGGTCTCTGCTCTATTTTGCAGCTGAACCAAATTCGAGCGATCCGTGCCCGCACGGCCATTTCCTGCGAAATGTGGATCAAACAAAAGCTGAAGATGTGTCATCCTTTCGCTACTCCATCTTGTTTTATGTTTCCGGATCTTTCAGGAACCTCTTGAAAACTTTCAGCATATTTCAGGTACCTCTGGAAAACTTTTGAGATGTTTACTGAGTTCACTGGTGGAGGTGGTACCAATCTCTACATCGTACTGATGCAACCAACAGGATGGGCGACTGCGGTCGTGCCGGCAAAAGGCTGAAAAATGGTCGCCCTCACCCATTCTGCGGTGCTTCTACATCGGTTTTCCTAAGAGCTAAAAATCGGTAAGATAGGCTATCCACAGGAAAATCTATATATATATATCCATATAGGTTAAAATATATTATCTATGCCTTGAATTCAACTACTCGAAGTTTCTGACAGCAACCAACAGGGGGCCCATACTATCTCATCAAAGCTTGGCGAAGGCTGACCATCAAACCTTGTGGAACGCCATGGAAATATTTCCAGCACATCGAGCCGCGCCTGCATTTCCATTGGGATTCGCATCGGATCCAGTCCATTGAAAGTGAAGGAAATCGCCCTGCTCCACTGCAAGTTCTGAGGGAACGAAGTCGTATTCCACAGATGGATATACCTGGACAATGTTGCCCCTGCGTCCACCTCAGACAGTCAAAGTCACCGAACCTATACAACAAATTACAACAGATGCCTATGTATCAAGAGGATGTGTTCAAGCACATCAATGTCCTGAAATTCAAGTTCTGCTTCTCCCATGGAAAACCATTCTGGACTAATTTTTGAGGCCAGATGCGAACGTTGTAATTGACAATACGCTGTCCTTGCACATTGGCCGGTCTCTCCATCACCTCAAGCGGTGAAAGCCAACGACACCAATGGGCACCAACTGGTCAGTTAGTGGTCAATGGATTTAAGTTACAAGTGTTGCGTCCCAACATTCAGCTATCAACTGAACCCCAAAAAATGGTTGGTTTAGTACTGTACATGATTAATTTTGGATTACCCCTATTTTGAGAAACCACCATTTGGTTTAACAAGCATTGATCCATCTGCTTATAAGTGACTCATCTACTATTTTCTTTGGCCAGTAAATCATTTTGGATTGACATGGTTGAGCAGGCCGCAATGCAATCAGCTGCTGCAACTTTCATCGATGACATGCTGGGCTCAGCTGGGCCGCTATGAAGCTGTGCGTGCGATCCTCGAAGGTCCGACCAAACTGGTTGGTGTTCACTTGCAGCTGCAAGAGACCTGAGCTTGAGACCTGGAGGTCCAGGTGGGCCACCAGGACCATGGCCACCAATATGGCTTGCAATCAGTTGCTGCTACTGGTAGATGCTCTGCTGGGAGATCGCTTTTGGGAAACTCTACCAGAGGCAAATGCTAAGAGCTGTAGGGAAGTTGCCGTTGCCTCGTTCACCAACATGCTGCAGGTTTGGGTCACACGGATACAGACCTACTGACCTGTTGGGCCTGGGGGGGGACCACTACTTATGGGTAGACAGTGACAGAGCCATCCTTTCGACCTACGATTTTCTCAGCAAAGTAGCGCTCGTCGCCGAGTTCGACCCAATCAGCAACTGGATCTTGCGCCAAAGGCAACGGCACTTCAGGCTTGCCCTTGAAGATACTGCGCAAACGAAGGCCCAGCAATTTCACACAACAGTTCTACCACAAAAGCATGTTTCAACGAAGGTAGCTCTGAACTTTGGGATACGCTTCACAGAGCTGCTGATTTGGGTCCCTCAGAATAAAGATCTGAGGATAATCTGGTGTGGCCAGTGTTTGCGTAGAAACCCGATTTGTTTGGGGCTCCTAGACAGGCACCTTTGCTACATAGGAACTGTTAGGGAGCTCAAGACAGGTCAGTCTTACAGCACGAGTCCACGTCACCACAACCAACAGCAACTGCAGTTCCTTCACTTTTCTTCAAAGATGGCGTTCCTTGCTTGGTCAAAACTTCATAAAGCCACCGGTTTCACGTTTCGGTCCTCCTGCGACGGTTGTTTGGAGTGGGATCATTGAAGCTCCTGTCCATGAAGAAGGCATCCGCCTTTTCACCTGACGCTGAAATTCAACACCTCGATGGTCATCCCCAAATCTGGTGGTTGAGAACCATGCTTCTTAACCTATGATTCACAACCCCCTGGAAGTGGTGTCACCATGTGCAACCCACATTGTTACCTATGGCAACCCATCATTTTACGTGGGATCCTCGCGCTGCTGGGTTGGTGACCGGCCTGAAAGCTCTGCATCCTCCTCCTTGGGGTGGGCCAAGGATCCGTACTGGAAGTCACCAGTGGTGATGTTGTATCGGATACGGATCACTGTACGGCCTGGCCACGCGAAAGGTTCCGCTGTCTGTCTGCAAGGAATATCACTTATCTTAATCAAGATGACGAATTCAGATGAATCACAACTGAATATTGATCAAGTCCTCGTCTGCCACAAGTTCAAGGTTTTCAACCCAGTTTTCCCCCAAATGACATTATGATCCACCAACAAATCAGATGCCTTCAGTGCACACCCAGCCTTTGAGATGATAGGGGATCTTCCACAAGTAGTAGTGGGGTTGTCCTCAAGCTACAGCCAGCGCAGCTGTCCAGGAAAATACCTCATTGCTGTCTCATCCTAATGGTCGGCATGATTGGCGCTGAAAATTAGCCAAGTTTTGAAGGAACTTTGAAAGTCAAACGTCCAACTTGTGGAAAATTGCAGCAGTCAGTCAGTCAAATCAAAGAGACGATTAAAGATGTATGTGCGTGACTGAAGGGAACAGCGCGAAATGATGTGTTTTTGTCCAAAGCTTTGCGTTCCCGGATGGTCAAAAAGGTAGGCTCAGCAACGCAGCCCATGCGGAGGTCAATCGTGAAGCTGCCGAGTGAAAATTGCACGCCGCTCTGGCGAGAAGCACATGCACATTTGCAAGTCAAAAATGCAAGAACATTGAAGGTTTCGCAGCGTTTTTGATGTTTCACTAGCAACTGGGAAAAAAGCGGCGATATCAATGACGAAGATCACAGCAGCGGCAGCAGCAGCAGCAGCAGCAG
>VSDK01028905.1:223238-250852 GCA_009767595.1 Symbiodinium kawagutii
GACGACGACGACGACGACGACGACGACGACGACGACGACGACGACTACTACTACTACTGCTACTACTACTACTACTACTACTACTACTACTACAAGAAGAAGAAGAAGAAGAAGAAGAAGAAGAGCAAGAAGAACAACCAACAACAAGACCAACCACAAGGACAACGCCAACCACAAGGACAATGACAATTACAATGACAATGACAATGACACCGGCAATGACGACGACAACAACGACATCGGCAACATCCATCCATCCATCCATCCATCCATCCATCCATCCATCCATCCATCCATTCAAGCGAGCGACCGAGCGATCAAACAACCAATTAATCAATCAATAAACCATCATTGTTCATCAGTCATCAAGCACCATCACTTCATCTCAACCAACCCCTGTTTTCCTACAGGCTACCCCGTCTGGAAACTTCCTCCACTACGTTGTGCAGTGCTACTGGTAGCAAAGTAATCAGTCTATAGCACTACGGTTGATGGAGGGCCCAAATTCATTGTTGGCATGGTATGTCAAGAATTCCAAACGATCCACTGGACAATAGGCATGCACAGTTTGTTGTGACATTCCCGGCTTTGTGTTAGGTAGCACAACCCCGAAAATAAGAATCAATCACTACGTTTATCTGAGTGCTTTTAAAAAGGGCTCATGCGGTGCAACGAGACTGCGGCTATTATTTCTTCTCTTCGCTGTGTTTCTGAATCGACCCGAGTCAGCAGAAGTGGTCAAACCAACTGCAGGTTCAAAATAGCCAACTTTAATTGCTGCTGGACTGGAGTGGAATTCCATCGTGGCTAGTCTCTGAAACAGGTAGTGGAAACAAGCAGAACAAGAAGCAAAAATTGGTTTTGACCACTTCTAGGCTACTGCATCCGAGCTATCAGCTAAAAGATCAAAAGCCCCATTTGGAGTGTCGATCTCCCAGCTTGTGCTGCTCCCCGCACCCAGCAGTTGATTGGGTAAGATCGGTAGTAGTTGATCCGCAGCTGCTGGAAGGGGATAATGGTAGGGCCCCAAAGCCCCAAGAAGTGAATAGAAACGTACCCCAAAATTAATCATGAAGCCTTGCGGTATCCATTCTCTGTCGTCAACAACTTCAACTTCCATAAGACCAACTGGTCTGACCCATGGTGTCGCGTAGTGTCTGCACATCTGTCTCAACTGGAAACGCGGTGGCAGCGACCAAACCGGCCTTTGGTACAAGCCACAGCAGTCGCTTCATCGAATCCTTCATCCTCTGCTTCCTGAAGTGGTGCTTTCTCAAAATATGAGACCCCCCAATCATCCATTTAGTCATATTTATATATATATATATACTTATATATATATATATATAAATCAACCACTTTTTGGGGTTCCCGATGTCTTGAGAAACACTCACGTTTTCAGGTGACATCAATGGCTGCATGCCACACACGCTGGCCATCCGCCAAGGCCTGAGGCCAGTTGCTAAGCCCGGCCAAATTCGTGGCTGCACAACGAATCGTTTCTTTGGAGCTATTCGAATAGCAAAAACGTTGAAAAAATCATGGAAAACCATTGAAAATCATGGAAAACCATTGAAAATCATGGAAAACTATCGAAAATGATGGAGCTGACTGGAGCTTTTCCGATCCCGGGCGTTAGCAAAAAACTATTGAAAATGATGAGAATCGCAGGAACTGACTGGAGCTCAGCCTCAGCTAGAACCGCTCCGTCATTCGAAAAAGGACTCTTGCTTCAGTTGCAGCAACTGACACAAGAAGCCTATTGACTCCAGCAACGCATTGGAGCTCGGTGCACTGGCCAAGTTTAGTGAAGTGATTGGTTGTTGAAGCATCCCTTTGACAACCAAGGTTCTTCAACGAAGATTCCCCAGCAGCTTTGAAGCACATTTCACTCAGTCTGATTCATGACTTTCTGCAGTCTTGAGTTGCCTTATTCCCCTTCTGTGGTCAGAATTTTGAGCAGAAACCAGAGAAAACTCAGCGACACCGAACTGTGAACTGTTTGTTCTGTCTCTTTGACCGGAGTTTTCGCTCTGATTTTGAACCATCTTAGTGAAGGAGTCACAAGGAAGCTTCAAAAGTGCGTCACATCTCTACTTCTATAGCTGCTTTTTGATGGAGCCATCGGAACGCTGGAATGCATAACTTTTACGATCGTAACCCAATGCTGCAAACACATTGGTTTCACGAATAACTTGTATTTTTTAGATCAAAAAAAAAACAAATGCTTCTTCCTTCGAGTGAACGTGACCCTGGCTTATCAGTCTGACATTCGTTCTTTCTGGCATTCTATCCAGCATATGGGTGTTTCTTAAAAATTGGGGGTACCCCTCAATCATCCTATACTACCTGTGTATAGCAATAAACCAATCATAACTTGGGGTTCTCCATGGTTCTCCTATTTTAAGAAACCACCACATATTCTGACATCCGATGAAACATGTGTTCCTATTCCGGCATTCTACGCTTCAGGTCATGCCACATTGACTTGAGGAGGCGCCATGAAAAGGAGAGGCAAATCTGAAGACCCTCGTCTTGTGTGGAAGCAAAGGCTAACATGATGGGGAGGAAGCAGAATCTAGCATCACAATCTAATAAAATCTAAATTATTGTGATGTTGCTAAAATTCTCGAAGCAACAAGGGACGCTAAAATTTTCTGATCCCTCAGCGTCGGCTGGCGTACTGGATGAGTGAAAAAAATGGGTTCTGGACCAGTGAGTTTCTTGCAGTTTGTTCAAGCCATGGGGCTAGTGGCTCATCTGAATGGTGTCTACTCTTACCAAGCTATTGCCATTGACTGTATATACAGAGCAGGGCCAACCAAACAGGCGAACTGAGGTCTCCGGAAACTGTACGTACAACCACTACAAGTGGTTAAGTACATGTATGGCAACCAGTTAACCATAGTCATAACTGTCACTTAGAATGGCAAGGGCATGATCTGACGGTAGTTTACGACAACCCACCGACTCCAAAGCACAGCTGCGGCGCATCACAGGAGGAGAAGTATCGCACCGCATCCTGCAAAGCCAAGGCGAACTTCGATGAGCTTGTTCAAGCATTTTGGGGGGGTCCGCGATTTTGAGAAACCGCCATTTGTGAAGCTCTTCTACATCAGACAGTGATCTGAATTCTCGGCACTCGAAGATCTTTTCCAACCATTCCCTGCCCAGAATAGATCAAGCCGTGTTCACTATGGGCTGATCCCAGGAATTGTGGCGGATTCTGTCCTGATTGGAAATTTTATCTGACTCAGCGAGCAAGTAGATTTCGCATTTCCAGATTCAGAAGCCTACCTGATCTCGTGACCAATCTTGATGTGAAAAGTCAGCAAAAGTTGCTGGCGAGCGCATGAAATTCTCTTGGCAATAAGTGCTCACCAGTCGGTATTTCATGATAAAAAGAAATCATAAACTATGATCAGCTACTATTTAGTCGCTATTTGGCCACTATTTGACAGCATCGCAGATATGCAAAAAAGGACGACTTGAGAACGCGTTGCCGTGTGGTGCTGATGAACCTGGACGCAGTCCAAATCAATCCAAGGCGCTCGTAGATGTGTCCGGTGCGTCCTGCTGTTGCTCACCAAATGGAAGTTTCTTGAAATGGGGGAACCCAAAAATGGCTGGTTTATCACTGTAAATGCCCAATATTGGATGATTTCGGGCTAACCCAATTTTGAGAAACCACCAAATGTCTTGCCCACTTTACCAAGATATCTCAGGGCCACGAGTGCACAAACAAGATCTTCCCTAAACGTCTACGATTTGTTTTCCTGAAATTTCCCGTTAGAAATTCCTGAGCGGCTGAACTGACATTGCACCGCTGCTTAGAACTCAAAAATGGAGCAAATAGTCCAAGCGTCCAACTTTTGGGATGTTCAGCGGAAACTGGTTCTTAATGATCATGATATGAGTCTATACAACCAGCAATGGTGGTTATCATGGTTATAATGGTGGTTCATGGTGGTGAAGATGGTCATATAGTGATAATTGATCTTGAACCGGTTGGTTATCATGGTTGTAATGGTTTTGTTGGTTTCTCAAAATAGGGAACTTCAAGAAATGATTTGCTGATTATTGTAAATGGTTGATGTTGGATGATTTGGGAGACCCCTATTTTGATAAACACCCATGTATTGATCTTGAACCGGAGGAATGGGTAGTGGAAGATAGAGCCTCAGCCAGTTGAAGGAGAGAGAAAGGCCTAAGGAGGATGCGGAGGGAAAGCAGGAAGCGGGGACAGGGCAAAGAAGCCGGTGTTTCTGACTTTCCCTAGGAGTTGAACTTGGAACTGAAGCTACACTAGCTTCAAAACAAATGGTGTCGGGATGGTCCTAGGCCAAACCATGTAACATACCACGAATGTTTTGCACGCACTGCGCTTTTCCGGGGCATGCTGCTAGAGTGACTGTCATCCATCGTCAGCCGTGATTCGGAATTTCATGGAATTTCGATGTATCCAAAAGATTCCAAATGAAACTGGTTTATTCCCGAAGCGCGAGCCTGGTTTGAAATTGCAGGTGACCTTTCAGCAGTCCTCCACTGCCACCACCTTGCTATCGCCCACAATCAGCGTGCTTGCATTGGACATTGGAGATATCATTCGGAGGTCCGAAAGCGAGGCCTGAGCGGGAGAAATTGCCCTTGAAACCAGGCCTCGATCACCTCGCTTCTGCGTTTCTGCTAGACCCACATTCTTTTCCTTCAATGGTTCGATTGTGCTCCCTTTCTATCCCTTTTTTCCTGTACTCCAACAGACTCACTATCCACGTCGAAGCGAGGCCAGCGAGGCCATCCACCAACACAGTGGTGACCTTTCCCCTCTCACCACTTGGATGACACACACACACAAAGGGACTGTTTGAGGCAAGCTCAAGGGTCACACGCTCGGAAGCGTACCAAAAGAGTCTTGCCAAAAGTGTCTCTTAGAAAGACTCTCTTACAAGAGGATACTACAGGAACTCCATATCAAAAGCGTAACACTGAGACTGTCATGCCAACAGTCAACAGTGTCTTGCCAAGAGTGTCATTCCTAGACGTCTTACATTCATACGAAGAGCATTTCACTAGATTTCATAAGCGCTTCATATCTAGACTCTGTTTACAAAAATGCTCTTGCAAGAGTGTCATACCAAGACTGTCTTAGCCCCAAGAGCTTTGCTAAGCAGTCAGAAATGAGACATCCGTCTGAGCCTCCGAGTATGTCCGAGTGCGTATCATTGCTGTTTTCACGCAGCCGAAACTTCGGAGTACCGTCATTTCTCGAGGGATGACCAGCTTGTCACCTGGCCCCAAGTTTGATCGAGGGTCCACTACCTTGGAATGTCAGTCGTCGTGTCACTCCAGGAGTGTCATACCAAGAGTGTCTTACAAGAGTGTCATATCAAGTTTAAAACGACCCGGCTAAAACACCTGTCTGCATGACTTATTACTTTCAGGCACACGGACTAACTGGTTGGTGGTTTCAACCCGTATGAATATCGCTCAACCAACCATTTGTTAATACATTCAGGAAAATATAAAGATATCAAGCAAACAACCAACTAATAGTTGTTTCACCATTTTTGTTTGTTGTTATCACCTATTGTAAACCACTATGACCCCCTATTCAACAAATGGTATGACTCAACGACACGAAGTCTGGAAGTTTCTGTTCGTCACTTCAGCTCTGCCACACCGCCTGCTTGGTCCCTGCAGTACTGCCAAGTACCTGAGCCGACCAAAATCCCCAAAATGGCCACGAATAAAACTCACCAGACTTGGCATCTTCGAGCTCCTGGGGATGTGATTTTTCAATCAAAATCATCATAAAACACTGCAAATTACAGGGACCGCTCTCAAAAAAAGAAAGTGGCCAAGTGAACTCCCCACACTTGACAAGTTCTGTCGATTTTTGAAACCTCCAAGTGCGGAAACCCGCCGAAATGGCTGGCCAAAATGCCCACTTGGCAAATTGTTTCTGGCAGTTCGGTTTGATCCATTGGAGCAGATCCGGCACAGCCTCAGCTGGAAAGCCATGACAGCGAAGTTTCACATCATGGAAATACAAGGCTAATGACGGTAAGTATTGGTTGAGAACTATGTGCTTAATGGCGGTTTAATGGTGATATAGTGAGAATTGATCTTGAACCGGTTTGTTCTCATAGTTAAAATGGTTTTGTTGGCTTCTCAAAACAGGGGAACCCCAAGAATGAATGGTTTATAAGTATGAATGGAAAACATTGGGTGATATGGGGGTACCCCTATTTTGAGAAACTCCCACTCGCTGATTTTAATTGGTTATACAAAGTTGTGATTGGCCGTAATGATGACTAACTAATGGGTGATAATAATGGATAGTTTATTACTTTGAACGGATGGTTTATTACTATCGACGGATAACCAATCTGGGGGCTGGGGGAGAGCCTGTTTTGAGAAACCCCCAATTAGTGAATGTGAACTAGTTATGATTTGCTGTAGTGATGACTGATCATCGGTTGATAACTATGTAAGAGCCAATCTTGGTTGATAGCCAAGTAATTACTAAACAATAACGTTTCATGATGCTTCAGGATAGCGCTTTCTCAGATTGGTCAAGGATTGTCATGTTCATAATGATTAAACTCCTAACCATCAGTGAGGCTGATCATCTTCGCAATACCAGCAGTCGATGGTTGGCAATGGCTATGCTTGCTGTGATGGTCGAGGTGAATGAGGGGGACAGGGGGACAGCAAAACCAGTGACCTACAGGGTATCGATCTTACTGACTGAAAATTCCCCCGGATGAACACCCAAATCAGTCGGCCAGTCCCTCAACAAGCCCTCAGGTTCGGTGACGATTCTGCCGAGTGACGTCGGAGTGGTCTTTAAATGTCAGCTTGATCGATCTGCAAAGCAAAGGATCACTTCCAAGCTGCATTCTCACGACGCAATTCATTCGCTCCTCTGCGATGAACGGCTCAAGCTCAAAAAAAAATCCGCAACGAAAAGAAGAGCGAATGAGGGCCTAATAGTGGTGAAAAATTTGATCATGATGGTTAATAGTGGTTAATAAACAATGGTCAATAGTGGATGATTAACAATGCTTAAGAATGATCAATAATAGTTCCCAAAACTTGCTGTTTCACAACGAAGCCGCATCTCGGTCATGTTTTTGCAAGTAGCTGTGGGGGTAACCCATCCTGAACAGCAGATGGTCAAACAACCCCGGACTTCTTAGCACCGCCGCATTGAGTGCTGCCAAGGTTCCAAGCTTTTCAGGCGGACGTATTGATGCCGTGAAGAACTACTGCTGCCACTGCTGCCTGACCCGCTGCTTTTGCCGGAGGCTTCATTGCAGGAGCTGGGCCTCAGCAAGGAAGGAAGGAATGAATAGAGATCCTTCTCAAACAAGGCTGGCAACGGCTCAACATTGTCAACAATCATAGAACTACAGCAGCTGACACAGTCACTATCACAAGCCATTTGCTATACTTCAGCGTCATAAACAGACATCTGAGATTGTGGCCATTATAGATCATATATGGCTGTGGGTCAAAATCCTGTACCTCTGGTTTATCATCATTAGCTACTATATTCTCTATATACTACTGTTAGTTGTTATTTATGGTTAAGATTGATCCATAGCCATATCAGTATTCATCTGCCATAATCAACCAACGTTGGCCATTGTTCCCAGCAGCCAAGATCCACAATCACGATCACGGCCCAACTTTGCTGTCATGACCATCGTCAACAACAGTCAAGCGTCACCACCACCAATACTCAACCACTAGGAGATCAGCATGAACCACTATCAACTACACCCACACATTCTGCATCAGGATAACTGCACAAATATGGGTGCTGCGACGCAGAGCTAGGGTGCAGTTTCAAAACACTAACACTGCATCAGGATTAGGTGCTGCATCCTACAGGGACAATATTCGACAATAATCAATAAACCTCAACGGCTATTGGGATTACCAAATTTTCAGCCATCACCAATCGCCAACGACTACAATTCATAGTTGGTTGCTGTGGCATTTGTAATTGTTCTTTGCTATTGACCATCCATCCATGATTAAGCACCATTAACAAGCATCAGCCACTATGGTCCGCATTGTCAACTGCTATTGGCCATTGAAAACATTCAACAACAAGCATCATCAACTAACAGGAGTCATCCTAGAATGGTCAATCATAACCATTACCAACGCTCAGAACTATGAGGGAACACTTCATTGCAGGTGAAGGGGAACCCAATCTGACATTCTATTGTGGCATATCGCGAATGGATCAAGATTTGGGGCCAAAAACGGTCGATGAATAAGCTTTCCCACTACCATGTGGTACTATCAACATGTGGCACTCGCATCAGCCATAGCTATTGTGCAAACATTGCCCCATCAAGTTTAATCCCGAGGTCAATACAGGCATCAATGTGTGTTTGATTACTGCAACCGCTTCTGAAAGTGGTCAGCTGCGTTTAAATTTCAACAATGCAGAGTCATTGACACGAAATCTCAAGGAGAATGCCTTTCAAGTCAGCAAACACCATTGTCATAGCCCATGCTGCCTGGCGACTTCCCATTTCTCAAGGTGTAGCCCAAGACATGTCGCATGTCCTCTGGCAGTTCATTGATCGTGTCAAACGTGTCCATCAATTCCTTGATGCAGCGATACTTGGGATGTCACCATTCACCGCGCACACACGACGTGGGAAGTTACATGTTGCTGCAATCAGCCCCCTGGTTACAGCAGAAAATGCTGCCGGTTCTCAAAGTCACACAGTGTGACAGTTTGTTCTGCAAGGATGTCGGGCACAGTTTGGAATCGATGTTGGATTGGTGGATATTACGCGTCAACCATGAGTGGGAGATCGTAGTCCCAACTGGGTGTTTCTCAAAATAGGGGTACCCTCAAATCATGTTTCTTTAGCCATCTTCAGGAATTAACAAAACATTAATTATCGAAGTTCCCCCATATTGAGAAACCACCAACTGCTTAAAAAGGTCAGTGTGACAAATCCTTTGTGCTAGTCAGTTGGCCTGGACTTCACTTGTGTTTTTTCGAAGTCGAGAAGCCATGGACTCCTCCATGTTCTGCACTGGTCGGTCAGCACTTGCCTGTGTTTTGCTATGGTTCTGGCGAGCGGTGAGTCAACGGACACACGAATTGGAATACCAAAAACAATGACTAATTGGTAGTTAGTGCAGCCATCCCAAAAATATTGCTCAATCAACCAACCATGCCCGATACAGCTGGAAAATAAAAATGTTAAAAACTAGATGAACACCAGAAAACCGTGCAGAACATGAGCAACATGAGCTGGAACCAACTGTCCAGTGTTTCATCATGTACTGCTTGGTCAACAAGCAGAGTAGCCTTACCTGAAATGCAGTAGAACATTGGAAAAATATGTGACTTTAAAAATCAAATACCTGCAATCAAAAATGCATTCAGTGCTGACTTCTACAGTGCAAAGTTTGTAGCAGGCGCAATAGACGGTGAAAATTGACTGTCAGAGATTATGGCCTGTTCACCTTGTAGATTTCAGCAAAATACAAAAGTCGTGGCAGCCACAGCATGTGGCAAGATTCTTTCGAAACACCAATAGGTAAGGGATTGCACTTGTATGAATGCTGGTAGCCAGATCCCTTTGTAAAACCTCTTTGCAGCATGGTTGTTGATGTCAATGATGTTGATGATGATGATGTTGTTGATGATGATGATGATGCTGATGATGATGATGATAATGGTGATGGCGATGATGATGATGATGATGATGATGATGATGATGATGATGATGATGATGATGATGATGATGATGATGATGATGATGATGCGATGGTGATGATGGTGCTGATTCGATGATGATGATGATGATGATGATGATGATGATGATGATGATGATGGCGATGATGATGATGATGATGGTGATGATGATGATGATGATTCAATGATGATGATGATGATGGTGATGATGGTGATGATGGTGCTGATTCAATGATGATGATGATGATGATGATGATGATGATGATGATGATGATGATGATGGCGATGATGATGATGATGATGATGGTGATGATGATGATGATAATGGTGATGGTGATGATGATGATGATGATGCGATGATGATGATGGTGATGATGATGATGATAATGGTGATGGCGATGATGATGATGATGATGATGATGATGATGATGATGATGATGATGATGATGCGATGATGATGATGATGATGATGATGATGGTGATGGCGATGATGATGGTGATGATGATGATGATGATGATGATGATGATGATGATGATGCGATGATGATGATGATGATGATGATGATGTTGATGATGATGATGATGGTGTTTATGATGATGATGATGATGATGGTGATGAAAATGGTGATGGTGATGATGATGATGATGGTGATGATGATGATGATTCAATGATGATGATGGTGATGATGATGATGATGATGATGATGATGATAATGGTGATGGCGATGATGATGATGATGATGATGATGATGATGATGACGATGATGATGATGGCGATGATGACGATGATGATGAGTTGTTACAATAGTGGTGATGAATGCATGTTCATACTGGCTTACAGTAATTGTTGACAATGGTTGAACAGAGTTGATCCCTTTGCAGATTCTGTTCGAGGCATTCACCAAGAATGGATTGAAGCCAGTTCGAAATATTGGTTTTGCGCAAGGCATCCTGGAACCCTCAAAAGTCATCTCGCCCCTACATGTTTCCTGCGAGAATTGCCACGAACGCGTCACTTGACGTCACTTTGACCCCGCACAAACAGATTGGGACATACGTAAGTCCGAATGCAAACTGGGAGTAATTCACGACATCAAAGATTTAAAGATGAAGAGCTTTTGAAAAGCAAATGCTTCCTGCGAGACGTCCTCCACAAATGGAAGCTGAACAAGACGCAAAATAGCATTTCATTGGAGATATCATGAGATATCCTTCAAATACTGGACATTGAGGAGCTCAAACGTGATCTTAGCCCTCCTTTTTGTACCATTTAGATGTTGAAGAGCTCGCAAAAATGCTGTCGTGCCTCAAAAACTGAAGTCGAACAGCTCCAAACGATCATGAGGATGACATGTGAGACGTTCGACAGTCAAAGAGGAAAACTTCAAGGCGAGCATGTGAGGCTCGTCTTAAGTGATATCTTTGAGACTCAAGAATCTGAAAGAAGCACACCATGAAACCTTGCGTGAAACTTGTCGCAAGATTGGAACCCAGCGACCATTTTCGTTTCCGTCTCAGTCAAAATGGAGCACTGACGAACCCTGACCAAATGAATTGGGGCTTTTGTAACAGACTGCTTAGTGTGAGCACACTCTGAATGATCGCAGCTTCAACGCCTTGCTAATATCAGATTCTACCCAGTGGCACTTGCACTTTCACCAATTGGGAAAGAAACCAGCTTGCCTACCACTTTGTTACTCCTCGTAGCTCCTAGCCTCGCTCCCCCTCGAAAGGGACAGAACGGATACCCCGAACAACTCCTGCCTCCCCTCCCAAACCAGCCAGTGGTTGCTGTTTTTAAGTCGGTAAACCATGGTCCAAGACTTGTGTCCACCGGGCCGCCCTGGGCCTGAGTGATTCCAATCAAATGTTCCCGCTGCGCTGTCACACCAGGCACGCAGACGTGAAAGATCTCTGAATCGAAGGTGATACCATTGGAGTCCCTCCTCAGTTTGGAGTCACAGAATTGATGGGATGGTTAGTAGGATAGCATATGTATACAAATAAAAAAAAAAAATATATATATATATATAAATTTTCTCTGGGTATGTATATGTACATGTACATGTCCATGTCTACGTCTATGTCTATGTAAATGTATATGTATATACGTATATCTATATAGATGTCGGTACAAATAAAAATATGAATATAGACTTAAATATGAATATAAACATAAATTTAAATATACATATAAATATACGGGCGCGGCGCGTTTTCCAGGCCCGCATACAAGTCGAAATCATACGCCAACAAGACTGAACGCAGATGTCATGACTTGACTTGGACCTTGATAGGGTTTATCTATTCATAATTCCAAACATACAAACGATGTTTGTCTTATTTAATAATGCCATCTTTGTCTATTCTTTGACTGCGGTTTGTTGAATTTTAGCCCACTTAATTCTGTTTTGTTGGTTGTTGTCTATTGGGTCATGGTCTATTTTATTCAATCTCGCTGCCCTATATTTAGCTTGTTTGACTATGCTTTATTGCATTATAGCCTAATTGTGCCCTACTTGACTATTTCCAAGAAAAATTATTTTGATTGGTAACGACCTATCTTTAATGATGTTTCATCAAATATGTCTTATATTGACCCCATTTGCAACGATACAAAACTTAATTCTGTCCGATATGATTGCTGTCTATGTAGCCATGGTCTATTCAACTTTGCTGCCCTATATTCAGCCTATTTGACTTTGCCTCATTAAATTATAGCCTGCTTGTGCCCTTTTTGACTATTTCTACGCAATCATAGTTTGATAAATAATGACCTATTTTTGGCTATGTTTTAAATAAAATGTCTTATATGTACCCCAGGGGTGGAGTAGGCGCCTGCCTGTCCGCCTAGTGTTGCACCCGTGGGTTCAATCAACCCCAGGTCCGGCGCTTGAGGGAGGATGTCATTTCCATTAGACGATACCGGCCCCATGACCTGTCTTTAATTGCGCTTTGTCTAATCACGCCTTGTTTTCACCCCATCTGCCATGATAAAACCTTTGTAATCACAGCTTGGCGGCGCCACACTGAAAGACAATAAAATACACACGTTTCAGTCAAATAGATTGCGCTGTATATTTGCCCTGTTTAAGAATATCTTATTTCATTCATCTGAATTAAGGTTTATTTCATGATTTCCTATCTACGCATAACGTCTTAATTATGCGTTATTTAATTGCGCCCTGTTCAATAAATTAATTACGGCCTATTTGCTGATAGTCCAATTAATTTTACTCATGTTAACTGTGTTCTGTTGACCTGCGGCCTCTTTAAAGACGCTGTCCTACATTTGGCCTAGCTAGTAATGTCCTATGGCATGATAGCCTGGCTGTGGTCTAATTGCTAATTTCCCATGCGCTTATGCCTTGTGAGCTGTTTTTGGTCTTGCTTTGCGCAATTATACCTTATATGAACCTTATTTACAATACTTAAAGCCCATTAAATTCTGGCTTCATGGTGCCAGACTTGAATATTATTGAATATACTACAATTCAATATCCCACGAATAAGGCTTTATTGAATAAGGCCAATATAAGGCATATTAAAACTTTATTGCTCTATTAGCAGGGCAAATCTTGGAGACAAAAATAATGGCCCACTGCAAGATTGAATATGATAAAATCAAATAATAACAACTAGGGGGAATAAAATGGAGCACATATGAGGCACAATTAGACCAGATATTTATCATACACCCAAAACATTGGGCAAAATTGAATACAATATGTTTGAAAACATATTTCAATAGAAATGCTCACATAAGAAAATATTAGATAGATGGTGTAATTAGCAATTCTCTATTTAATCATGCCCTACCTGTGCCTCATTTTTGCTTTTTGAATTGCGCCTAAGCTCTTTGTTATTGAAATATTGGCCATTTGGAATGGGTTAGCTATTTCCTACCACACTAAAAATTTGCGTACTTAAGCAAAATTGCGCTGGTGCAAAAATTGCAATGTCTTGCAATTTCAATCAAAGCCCCAGCCCCAAATTCAAAGATTCAAAGATTAGAAAGAAATTCTTTGAATCCAAGCAACCGTTCGAACCACCAACCAGCAGCCTGTCACTTGGTGATTTAACGGGTCCCGCTTGGGGCTCATAAAGAAACCTACCCGCTAACACTGGTGTTTACAGGGATAAGTCTCATACGCACATCCGAACCCAAGTAGAAAACCGGCCAAGTTGCTTCTCCCTGCCATGTGGCCCACCGCTATTCACCAATGTTCATCAACCAGGTAGTCTTTCACCCCTTGCAACAACTAATAAATCTAATTCAGCAACACGTCGCGCGATTGGCATTTCACCCCCTGCAAGTCCTTACAATTTGCCGGTATTCATCATGAATCACGACTACTTGGACTCTATTGGCCAGCCTTTGAATCATTATCAACAAGCAACGTAACCACCGTCAACCGGGGAGAACCATTCATGGCGCTAACCAATTTCTAAAGCGGGGCCCGAATCGCTATGTACCGTAAATGCGGCGCGATACATCAATCTCCATTTGGACTCAATGCTGGTTAATTGGGCGACAATCATGATCATATACCATGGCATGAATAATCACGATAAGTATCCACCATGAAAATTAATCATTGATCATCAGGTCATCGGTCTTGTGGTTGGCGATTATCCCGGGTTGTTGGGAACTCCGGCGATCCAACAAGTTTGCGAAAGTGATTTGAGACCGTCAATGAGACCCTATGCTTCCAATTGTCAGTAAAGCAAATATAATAGGGAACCAACCCCGAACAACAATGGTAGAACCCACTTGGTCAACAATGTAACAGCTTTAACGGTAGCTGGAAGCATAGGGATATATTTTCAACCTACATGTGGCCTCAGGCCACGCCATCATCGTTTCGCATGATTGGAAATGCACCGCAACAGTCAGCATTGGTGGGTCAGTGCTGATGCTTGTTGAAGGCGGTCAGTGGCCTCCTGCGCGATGGACGCATCAAGATTTTCCCTCAAGAGCTGCAGTTACCTTCCCCAAAGAGAGAATGGGCGGCCGGGTTCACCCCTTGTTGCCAGGCTTCTTACATGGATCGCTCTGATTAATCATTGTAATCCCCTGTGAAACCGTTTTAAGACATAGAAAACCATCATAAAACCCGCAATGGTTCCCAAAAAATCCAAGCATTTTTTCTGTCTCTGCACCAAACTGCCCTAGACAAGTTGAATCAAGTTGACGGGCCTCTCGTGGCTGAAAAAAACAAGATCGACTAATTCCCGCTTGGGGACAAGCGATCGAAAAAAGTCAAGCTAAACAAGCTTTTCACGACGGCGGCGAAGCCTCATCCAGCAGGCTTGGCACATAGACAAATCTATGTGCGCTTGCATGGGCGCTGTTTAATCGCAATAAGAAGCGTAAGTGATTCTGGATCATTGCTGGGACTCAAGTGGCCCAACAGCATACACACATGCTTCGGCTGGCGGGTCACCAATGATGAGGGATTGCACGCTTGCGCACGTCAAAGCTAGGAGTCCTTCATATGGGATTGGAATCTCGTCCAGCATCACGGTATATCATAATCATGTTATCACCTTGACCATGATCATTGAGGTGACATCCTGTAGCAAATTCACTACTGTACCCTACATGTCATAAACACTCAGGGGATCCCTGCAACTTTCTCTATGGACAGCCTCGTGAATGATTCGAAACAGCTGAGAAAATCATTCTGGCAAATATAGCAGAATAGCCAATGTCAACCAGCAAAACAACACCGACAACGAAGACGACAACAACGACGACGACAACAGCAATAGCAACAACCACAATGACAACGCCAATGCCAACACACGCCACCATCTGCAACAACCCCACCGCCAAAAATAGAAGATTGACGACAGCAACTGCTGCAACAACAGCAACTCCAAACAACAACGCCAAGACAAAGCCCAACACCTGGAACAACCAAACGCAACTTTCAAACAACGCTGCGCACCCGCCCTAGAATATTTTGCAAACTTGCAAACCCGTAGGCCAGGCCCGAACTTCCCAGCCATCCCCTGATTCTATGGTCCAAACCCACCCTGCGACGACAGTAATGTCGTCAATCTTCCTGGAAGGCCGGAGGATCCCGCCAGTGGCCTACTTTGGAGATTCAGTGGAACAAACCCATCATCATCAGTTATCATAAGCCACGATAAGCCAGAGCCTTAACCATAAACATATCTGAGCCATCCGTTTATGAATCCATTATCACCTACTTCTCTGAAATCGAGCCCCGAGCTTCACCATGGAAACCTCTGCAACGCTAAGGCCATGACCCCCCAAGACCGCAGTCAATTCCATGACGGCGCGCAGACTCCACAAACGGGATCTGGCAACCAGTTGCCATAGGGACGTGGCAACAGGGATGTGGTTAGAGATGGTTACGGTTAAGAGGGCGCAAGGAGAGGCAAAACATACATGGTTGCGCTTAGATATCTACATTTATGTTGCCATGGCTTGACCCATTAATGGTTCAATCTATTTTTATATTACTTGCTTACAGGTTCAGATTTTGGGGTAGCCAAATGATCATGGCTCGGGGTCTGCCACGGATTGAAAACACTCACAACGGATTTTCCAATGCTTCGGCCAGCCTGATGTAAACAAAGTGGGGTACTCTTGGTTAATGTTGATTTCGTGGCTAATGCCGTAGGTTGGTTCTGCGCAATCAGGGTGTGTAATGATTGTTTCTTCTTCCCAAGTGTTTGAAGATTAATGGCTACTGCTGGTCGCAAGGATGGCCCTGGGTCGGTCTCTTCCGCGCTCCAGATTAGCTGGACATGAAGAGCTAAACGGTGGCTATACTTGTCGGTGATTGCTGATCAGCCCTGGCACATGGCTGACACTGCTTGGCTGCAAATGTTTAGCGAATGGCCTGTTGATTCTGGCGACGATCTTATTTTTTGAGATCAGAACCAATCGTTTGAATAAGGTTGGTTGACTAGATTACTTGTAGAATATTTGTTGGAAAACAGAAATTACATGATGACTATCAACCAGTATCACTGATTATCCATTTGAATCCATTTGATATTTTGATAAATTACCAACAAATGATCTTATGAACCGCTGACCCCAGGTCGCCAGCCACAGCCTCTGCGGTCTCATCGAGAGACCACTCTTTGGCCGCCAAAGCCAAGCAGTTGGCGACGGTCTCTGGGGACCTTGGGTGGGTGAGATGTTTCCGGCGGCGCTGAGTGTGGATTAAGCACCTGCCTGAGAGTATGGAAAATGAAAGCCAAAGTTCAACAATTAAAGATATGAACCAATGGATGTAATTCGGAAGGTTGGGGGGAGGGAAACAAGGATTAAATGTCTAATGGACTATGAACCTGACTGCAGATGGGTCACGTGCGGTGCAGATCACCCCACAATGGCGCGAACGTGGGCCCAACCTAAACGGAAGGGTTTGTTTTTTCAGTGGTTGATCACAGGTTGGCAGTGGATAATGTGCAATGTCACAGTCGGCACTGGTCACTCCCCGAACTATAAACAGCTCGTGGCTCCCCGAGTGGGGAGTCACTGGTATTTCTCTAATTGCATGTCGTCTCTCCGTCCAGCCTGCAACCAACATGCAACCAAAATGGAGTCAAGATGGGCCGGGTGTGGCGCCCATCCCCGGGGCGCCAAGGACATGCGACCCAAATTCAAAGATTCAAAGATTGAAAAGTAGTTCTTTGAATCCAAGCCCTCAAGTCAAAGATTCAAAGATTCAAAGATTGAAAAGTAGTTCTTTGAATCTTTGAATCTTTGACTTGAGGGCTTGGATTCAAAGAACTACTTTTCAATCTTTGAATCTTTGAATCTTTGAATTTGGGGCTTGGATTCAAAGAACTTCTTTCTAATCTTTGAATATTTGAATCTTTGAATTGGGTCATTGGAATCCTGGGACTTGGAAATTGCAAAAATTGTAATTTTTCACTACGTGATTTTAGCCTAAGCACCCAAATGAACAAACACAGACTTCCACATGATGCCATAAACTTATTTATTTATCTATTTATTCAAATATATATATATATATATATATATATATATTTATTTATTTATTTATTTATTTATATCTATTTATTTATATTTATTTATTTATTTATTTATTTATTTATTTATTTATTTATTTATTTATTTATTTAAATACTGTATATATATATACATATATGGGTTCAATGCGATTTCCAACCCAGCATCGACATGACACACAAACCTGAAGTACAAATAATCGTTTTTTGTGGGCCCGGAAAACGCACCGAGCCCAAATATACATATAAATATCTATTGTGATTGGATAGCGGCCAATTCAACCACGTGGTGAAGTCCCTGACTTCCAAAGAAAGCAGACGTCCGCGTCTCCTTTTTCCCAAAGCTGCACTTCCTACGCAACTACCGTAGCGATCCGATGGCTACCACAAGGCTCCCACCCGCCACTGCTCCTTGAAGCTAACCCTGAGCCTCGATGCCTTCAGTGTGGCACATGTGTGCAGTGATGGAGATTCCCTGATCAAGGCAATGAGACGTGGCAGGTTCGAGTGATCCTAAGTGAGAAGCTGGTACATTCACACTCCCAAAAAATCAACAATTATAAAAACAAAAACTTTGTCCACTCCAGAGGATAGCAATTGATTCATCTGACTCTCAGTGATCTTGAACGTTGGTGGTCTCGGATGATTGTTGTTACAACCACTTCAATCGATTTCGATTTGACGCACGATCTTTAAGAATTTCCTGTGAATCATGAAGGCAGTAGGTCCCCTGACGAAGGGTGGCCCTGAGGAAATTTGCATCCATGAGTTTTGTCAATGCATCTGCTAATTGGGCGCCACTATGTACCCAATGAAGGGTAATCCCCTCAGCAAGAACATCTTTGATCGACCTAGCTAGTAGCTGGGTTCGGAAATCGTTGCATTGTGGGGTCGCGTTGCGAGTGGTCAAGTCAAACAAGCTTTTGCAACCTGTCACCGCTACATCATGTTCACTAAGTTTCTTAGTTGGAATGCTGATTGCTGGAGGGAGGTTGGTGACTTCATCGGGTTTCTTCCAATTGATTTTGGGATCCAATAGCCATGCCCAATACAACCTTAGCCAAGTCAGTTGGTCTAAACAGGTCGAAAGTGCGGATGTCTCAGCTGACAGGGTGCTTGTCACAACTCTTTGAATTTTCTTGGTGCCCCAAGACAACGGACTGATTGGACAGCTTTTATTCTGTGAAATGTCCTCATGTGTGGCCAAGATGAACATACCGGCATGTGACTCGGGTCGGGCTTTGGATGCGAATGATGCGTCGGAGAAAGCTATGAACCGGAGCTGATGAACAGGGATCGGTTGGATTCGGATGTTTACATCGCTATTCCTTTTGGCGGTGTGAAGGGCTCGGTTTGCGGCCAGCAAGGTCTCGACCGTTGCACGGTTGATTTCGGATTGAAGGAAACTGAGACTGCATGAAAGGTCGGGACGAGTATGTACGGCAGCATATTGGAGGGACCCTATGAGACCGCGGAGTTCATGCTTTTCTTTTTCGGCGACGGGGAATTCAACTGGGATCTTCTTTCGGAGGAGAGTGAGATCGCAGGGATGTTGTTGACATACTTGCTTTGTGACATGGTGATGCTACCGTCGGTATTTTGATGGAGATCTATTCCGGTGAACGTGAAGGAGCGACTCTTTTTGCTACCAAAGGGATACTTTTGTTCAAGTTTTGAGATCTGTTGGTGAAAGTAGCTATCACCTCCGTGGATCCCATCGTCCACGTGGACCCCTAACACGCCAGAGAGCTTCTGGGTGTGTGGGTGTCGGAGGATGTATGCGCAGGGGTCGAATGGGGCCGGGGTGAGCCCGAGGAGCACCAGCTCCTCCTTCAACGTTTGGAACCATAGCAATGGAGCGTCTATGAGACCGTATGCCGATTTGTCTAAACGGCATATCTCATGTGCTTTCAAGTCCATGGCTTGTCGCAACTCGGCCACTGGTTCGACTCCCATGATGCGATCTTTTTGTGGTCGGCCTTGAAGAAAAGCAGCTCGAATGTCAAAAGAACCAAGGGACCAACCCATGGAACTAATCAGTTGCATGATTAGCATCTTTGATTGACGGCCTAAAGTCGGGCTATCTCTCGGAAGTTCGGTGATTTTCGGATCAAGGTATCCTAGCACCACCAATCGGGCTTTTGGCTTATGTGTGTGGAGCTTACTCGGCTTTGATGCCTCAGTGTTGGGGAGGATCTCGGTGTTCTCTTCTCTCGGTTTCCAGGTGAGAATCCACCTGCAACGGAGAACTTGTTCGGGAGATAAGCTTGACCGGAGAACTTTGGATACGGTTCCAGTTTTGATCCAGTTTGTCACTTCGGCTTGTTTTGCGGTTTGGAACGCCTTCTTTTCTTCTTCATTGAGGACTGACAACCGGGCTTCGGTGCGCTGCTTCTTCTTGGATGATGCAAGGAGAATCTCGTCGGGAGTCCAGGAGCTACATTGAGTTGATACCGAGGACGGTACTTCCATCTCAAAACGCCATGCGCAGTTTTCCATGGATTCATCAATCGGAGATTGCGGATCAAGGTCAACACAGGTCAAGAGCTCGGACTCGGTCTCGGGATCTTGTTCAGATGTCGGTGGATTACTTTGGGGTTCCGAGGGTCCTAGACTTTCGGCTTCTCCTGCTGAGTTCGGAATTTCTGGTTCGGTATCGGGTTGGTCTTGACTGGCACTGCTGGACGGGTTTTCGGAACCTGTCGGTGGGGCTGGTTCGGGAATCGGATTATCCAGGGTTGGCATTGGTACTCCTGGGTCTTCGCTCGGGATGATGGATCTGGCTGATGACTGCAATTCTTGAGGGATTTGGGTTGCTGAGTCACCACTATTGACTATTTGGCGCGCCTCTTGAGAACATATGGGACGAACATGTTCGGGTGCACGACGGTGAATGTTTCCCCCTTGCGTGGCCCATACTGAGAAATGTTGATCTTGTTGAATGACCTTCAATGGTCCAAACCAATGACCTCCATTAGTACGTGGTTGCCAAAACATGACCCATTCCCCTGGTGAGTATTGATTCCTATCTGGCCGTGTCCTTCGCAAGTTGGCTCTTCGAAGTGCATGGTCATTGTCTACTTCATGCAATGCCACTCGTGCCTTCTCTCTTACAGCTAGGTTCCTGCGAAACGCGATGCCTTGTGCATCTTCTCGATCTGCACTGGCATGAGACATGTCCGTTGCACTGCTGATGATGGAGCCGAGGAGTCGAGATGCCTTTCCAAAAACCAACACTTCGGGCGAAAACCCTCTCCGAATGCTGAGACTGTTCTTGGCATGTGTGCACTGAAACAGTGCTTGGCTCAATTCGGTGTAAGTGGTTATTGGCATCTCGGCATCTACCTTGTCCAACATCCGCTGGAGGATGTCTCCATGTCTTTCGCAGCGACCGTTCTGCCAATGAGCATGTGGAGCTGCAACGGTGTTCTTGATATCATGTCTGGCAAGAAAATCGTTGAACACATCACTGGTCAGTTCCGTGGCAGAATCAGTTACTAGCAGATTGGGCGCACCAGCCCACCTCAGCCATGCATCCGTGACGCATTGGATAGCATCTTCTGCAGCTCGGCTTGGTGCAGGGACTGCTACATGATAATTGGTGGCTTGATCAAGGAAATGGTAAAAATGAAACATGTTTCCAGCTTTACTTGTCCAAGTTATGCCATCCATGAAGATTTTGTCGTTGAAATCCAATTCAAATTTCAGGGTACTTGGTCTGGCTATCGTGGGCGTTTCTGCATATCACATGTGGAACATGGCATGTCAAACACAGCTTGATATACCTCTGTCCTACATCCCTGAGCCTTGAGGGCAGCACTGAGCTGCTGGGGACTTGGATGGCACATGTTCTGATGGATGCGCCTCAACATGGATTGCTCCTCTCGTGGAAGAGATAGAAAACGGGGCCCCGGTTGACTCCTAGGAGCCACTTGCTCGGGCCTGGGTGCCTTCGGGATTGATTCGCTGGATTCCGGTGCCTGAGCTGGGACACTTGGCTCTGTGGTCACTGGTGACTCCTGACTATTGGATTCCGATGCTCTGTGATTTCCACTGGACCCCAGAGGTTGGTTGGATTCCAGCTCAGGGATCGGCGGTGGAACGATTTCCGCGGATGGTGCAGCAGGGATCTGTACAGGATTGGCTGCAAACACAGTTATATTGACTCGACATGGCATCGTCTTCCGGATGATTTTCCTCTTCGATTTCTGTGACCAGTTTTCCCATTCAGGTTCAACATGAATTTTCTGAGTCGCCCTAGCTTTCATGATGGTTCGACGATATGGTGCCTCCTGAGGCAACATGTCCTTGGGTGGAGCGATTGATCGTTCAGCGCCCTTACATGCGGTGACCCTACAAACTTTCTTGTCGGGAAACATGTCTTGGATCTGTTGAATGATCTGCGGATCTGTGATGTGGGTTTTGCCGACCCTGGGAAGTGTTTTCTCAACACTCTCCATGATGGCTTGTGAGACCTCCATGTGTGCTGGTACCTCCCTTTGCTTGCCAGTGAATCTTCTTCGCTTGGTTCCCTCCTGAGAACCTGTCTCTCCTTCTATGCCACGCTTGAGTCCTCCAGTCGCAGCGGGAGGAGCCGTTTTGGCTCGTTTGCTTGGCGGCTCTCTCTTGGATCTCTGTGACTCCATCCCCAATGCAACATCTACTGCTACTAGTGTAGGATCAGCAATGGTACCTAGGGGGTTCTCGCAGGGATATTCTTTGCGGAGGAAACACTGAGCTACTGTTCTGGCAAACTTGCGTGGATAGAGTTCGGTGAAGGTTGATCTCGATATACTCTTCCCTAGATAC
Organism: Symbiodinium kawagutii; assembly: GCA_009767595.1. NCBI lineage: Eukaryota > Dinophyceae > Suessiales > Symbiodiniaceae > Symbiodinium > Symbiodinium kawagutii. Next base: position 245,809 of record VSDK01028905.1, read on the forward strand.
GTGGCGGTGCCTTCAATTTGCTGATGAGCATGATCCCCAGAACACTTAAGGTGGTCCATGATACTCTTCAACTTCACTGACGTGGTAAGAATGGTCAGCCCTTTCTTGATCAGCATTTGATTCACAGGATCCTTCAACTCTCCGGCGGTGCACAAGTCGGGTTCTGTACGCAACATGTAGTGAAAGATCTCTTGGATATACGGGATCCGAAACATGAGTGACCCTTTTGGTTGCTCCCAGTGTGCATGTCGACCCTGTCGATGTTGGAACCGACAAATGACGAAACACAAAGCTACTTGGATCAACATGATGGACCGTTCAGCATGTATCCTATCACACAACTCGATGGATCTCCCACTGTTGAGGTTCGACCACATGCTCCATGGCCCACAGTTGGGGCTCACCCACACATGTCTGGGACGCTCTCGGCACATGCCCCTGAAGAGAGCAGCACGTCCCGTTGGTGTGTGTAGGTCACCTTGGCTGCGGCCGAAGCGAGTGGCACGACCCCCCAGTTGGGACACTTGGTTGATGCGACTCTGCTCACTACAGAAGATCTCATACACATCATGTTGGGGGCCTAGGGGTCGAGTCTCACGGTGAATGGTCTCGAGTTCCCCTTCTATTTGTCTAACCAGCCTAAAGAATCGAGATCTTTCTGCATTGGGGCAGGTGTCTGTGAAGATATCAAATTCACCTACTGCGTTGATGGATGCTTCATGCATGCATGTTGGATCTTGGCTGGACGGCTGTTCGGTCAAAGGAACGTTGAGGGTTCTTGTGGAAGTCCCCCAGTCAGGATGGAGAGGTGCTGAATCACCTGCTGCAATGCTCCCTCCATCTGGCACATTCGATTCTGCAACTCGATCACTTCCGGTTGAGGTGCTTGTCCCTCGGCGCCGGCCATGCTGAAGATCTCGAACTCCTCCTCTGAGAATTCCTCCGGTGGTGGAACCACGGGCCTTGGCCTTGGCTCGCATGGGCATCACTTTCGGGACAGGCTTGATCTTGGCTGAGTTCTTGGAGTCCCTCACTTCCGTGGAGGCACTGGTGTCCTGGGAGTCGGTGATTCCATGTTGGTTCTCCAGCTCCTCGATCATGAGCTTGATGAACCTGACGACCAGGCGGTGCTGCAGATCGGCACTGTTCTGGTACCTGTCCATGAACCACTTCACCCACTCCTGATCTGCCCAGGCTTCCTCGAACGTGTGTCCATGGTGCTTCTTGCCGAAAGTGATTCGATTCGGCTTGAGCTCGTCCAACGTCCAGTGATCGATGTTGATCTCTGGGGTGGCACTGTCACTGCAATGCGTTCCAAGCGCTTGGACCACGATGTCATGGTGGTTCACTTGTGGATGATCCGGTCGATCACTGTCGGGATGGCTGATGCTGAGCCGAGTTGCTGGTTCGGCTGGTTGCTGATCAGTGGGGGTGACATGTGGACTGACTTCAAATGAAACATGACGACCCTCATGTGACGTGTGAACCCTTGTGCACCTGTCGCTGGGTGTGTGCTGGACGGCTTCACTCTGATCGGGTTTCTCACCTTGGGATGATTCAGCTGCTAGCTTTTCGCCTGGATTCAGGTCTGTCTGCAAAAAGGTTTCGGCTTCTGCCTGAACGTTGTCCGCACCCGACCCTGGGAAATCCATCAAATCATTGATATCAACTAAGTACAATCCCTTGTCTGAAAGCTTCAGTGGAATTGACCAAGATGAATCACTGTTGCTCAACCGATGGTTCTTGGTGTCAATATTAGCTTCCAGGGCCCTTAGAAGGGTGTTCGACAACAACAACGGGGTTCCTCCGGGAACCAGGGCTATCCTCAGCCACAAATGGCCAACGGGGACCACGAGGCAATACTGGGACTGCAACGTGCCTTGGTTTCCGAATCTAAAAGTGACCTTGCAGCTATCTCTCTTTATCTTATCTCTGACGGCAGGACTGATTCCATTCAGGAACTCTCTCAGATAGCTGGTCCCCATGACAGTTTTGGTAGCCCCCGTGTCTACTATTCCCCAAGTATCATGAGTGGCAAAACAGGTGATAGCATTCCCGGATGCTTGGTCGACGATTGGGCTCGGAAACGGAGTCTCTGTCTTTGTGCCTGCCACTTGTGGACAGGATTGCTTCTCACTTCGGATGGCCTGACTCTCACTCGGATGCTTGGTTGCTCGATTGCTCGAGCAGGTTGTCTTCTCACTGCTTGCATCGCGGCGACGAGCTGCGATCTTGCTTTCAATCCTGGCGACCAATGATGACACGTTGGGAGACTGATTGAGTACCCTAGTTACTCTATCTCGAATCCTTCTACGTGCTTCCATTGGATCCCTACATGCCATGGATGGAAATGGAGTGGAGCCTGTGACATCGGTATAAAAAACTGACTGTACAAATTTGGGGTGAAACGTGTGGTCCTTCAGAGATGCCTCAGAGATGCTGGGAAGCTGCCAAAACTCCGCATCCATCACATCCTGCTGGGATGAGGAACTCATGGAGAGGGTCACTGGTGTCATCGTCGATGAGCCTGCTGATCCCGGCGCACCCTGGTTGCGGTATGGGCATTCACTTTTCCAATGACCTTTCCTTTTGCAGATCCTGCAATGGGAGCTCAAGATGCGATCCTGGAGGGTTTTGCGAGACGATGCCCAGGACTTCCCTTTCTGCTTGCCTTTCCCTTTTCCTTGACCCTTGGTGCCTGCTCCGATTGGCCAGAATCCCCTGGCTCGAAACTTCTCTCCAAGCTTCCTTCGGGCTTCCACGTACGTGGAGTAGGCACTAGCATTTGGTGGCTCCAGTCATCTCTTGGAAGAAGGTTGTGCCCAACATCCTCACGGCTTCCTGGACACGTGTGGTCGTGAGCTTTCCTTCCAAGGACTGGTCACTGTCCAGGATCACTCTTTTCTTGTCTTCGCTGCTCAGCAAGGCGCCACGCAATGTGACGAAAGCTTGCAAATCCTCGATCTGGAGCTTCTGGGCAGCGAGCTTCGACCACAAGATGTCTGCTCTTGCCAAGTAACTGTCGTGACTTTCGTCACTCATTTGCTGGCACTGGTAAAGTGCTCGCTCGGCTTCGGAGTATCGCTTCTCCAGGCTTGTGCGGCCCCAGTGACCACCAAGCAACTCAATGAGGCGTTTCACGCATTTCTCCTCATTGATGCATATCTCGGACTGGTGGATCTGGAGCTTGGTGAATGCAGAGCCTGATGCGTTCAGAATCAAGCGAGTTCCCAGCTCGCTGAGCCGATTGGTCGGCCACACCGACAGCACTAGCTGTACCTTCTGTTGGTACACTTGCAGATCATCTTTGCTTGGATCAAAACTGGGAACCAGGTTGGCTAACTGCGTGGAGATGCCACCTGGAGTTCCATCCGAGGAACCTTGCATTGTCTGCTATGGTGCCCTCACCAGGCAGGCTTTGACAGAGATCGCCCCGGATGCCCCCAGTTAAACCTGGGGGCTCCGCTACCAATGTGATTGGATAGCGGCCAGTTCAACCACGTGGTGAAGTCCCTGACTTCCAAAGAAAGCAGACGTCCGCGTCTCCTTTTTCCCAAAGCTGCACTTCCTATGCAACTACCGTAGCGATCCGATGGCTACCACAAGGCTCCCACCCGCCACTGCTCCTCGAAGCTAACCCTGAGCCTCGATGCCTTCAGTGTGGCACATGTGTGCAGTGATGGAGATTCCCTGATCAAGGCAATGAGACGTGGCAGGTTCGAGTGATCCTAAGTGAGAAGCTGGTACATTCACAATCTATATATACATATATATATATATATCTATACACATCTACATATACATGTATAGAGATTTAGAGATATGTAGATAGATAAAGAGATCTACATGTACATCAGCATTTATGTAGACATGTTTTTGTATATGTACATATATGAATATATATATATATGCACATATATAAATATAATTGCACTCATCTGGCTAGCAATGGTCGGCTAATGTATAAATAGAAAATCGACCTGGGAAACTCGAACAATTGATGGGCAAAACTCCAAGGTTTCCCAATTTGATTTTCCCATGAAGCAGTTCAATGAATCATGGAAGGGACGAAAGACTGTGCCATGTGACTATTGATGCCCCAGCAACTCAAGGACATGGGGAAGTCCATGCACAGGCAAATACCAGCATGTTCGACGGTTGCATTGGAGCCCAGATTGAGTCTACTGATTCATTGATTAACAGTGTTCTCTGAACTCATGGGATTAAAAACCACGGATACCTCGATGAATAGCTCTTCTGGTTCCTTGATTAACAATAATAGCAACATGTGGCAGTGAAAATGAGCTTTTTCACTGCTGATTCTAAGCCGCAACAAGCTGACACCCCCCCCAGGTAGTAAAAAGGAGCGTGAAGGTAAGCGTCAGCTGCAAATGGAGCGATCTTGGAATGCTATCATCTTTGGACGACTCCTCGGTTCAAAAAGCACAAGTTCCATGGTTCTCATCGTGCGACAGCATCAATCGACCAAGGGTAAACAGAGGTGCAAATGATGGTTGCTCAAGCCATAGGGGTACCCCAAAAATGTTTGGTCTGTTACTGCTACTAAAAAAATAACTTAAAATGGATGATTTAGGGGTACCCCTACTTTGAGAAACACCCAAATACAAAGGCACTTCTACATGAGCCACTGCAAAACTGCGCAAATGGGAAGCACACGCCATTCCACTCAATGTGTGGTTCTCCACTCACGACTTCCCACAATGAATCGACTCTACATGCCTAGCTGAAACACTTGGCATCACTTGGCACAGCAGATGATATCTTTCTGGGCGCAAGCTGAGAGCCATGTGCAGCCGAGGCTCTATGACAAAATCCTTGAGCCGTGCATGGTCATGTGGCGCAACGTATCGAAGGAAGCTGACACCTGTCACTGCTCACCAACTACAACTGTGGGTAGGGGTCGCATTGAAATATCAAACCTTCTGACAAAGTATCCATACATACATACATACATACATACATACATACATACATACATACATACATACATACATACATACATACATACATACAGACACACACA
>VSDK01028905.1:253443-263683 GCA_009767595.1 Symbiodinium kawagutii
CAATGGCGACCCTGTTCGCTGACGAAAAAGGCTCCGCCAGGTGGCTAAAGATGGACCACTCATGGTCAAACACCACCAGCTCAAACCCTCGTTCTGGGCTCACAAGCCCATCGCTGCCGGACCGCCAAACGAACTTCTGAGTATCTTCCGAAGGATCATAGTGCCAGGTGCTGTACACATAGAGGCCCCCAGATCTCGGGCCGCTCTGGTGGAAACACAAGCATTTGCCCACGCCAGCCGTCCCAGTCTCCCATGTGTCCCCAGTTCCATCTGCTGGAAAGAATTTCAAATTTCCATCTAGAAACTCCAGTCTGGCTCCGCCACTTGTCTGCCAAGCCCTCTTTTTGGCACAGCCTGTCCATGGCTGGATCCGGAGTGAGGAAGGAGCATTGTCTGGGAAATTCTTCAGCGACTTGGAAACGCCATCTCTCTCCTCACTGTAGATGGTCCAGTGTCGGTCATAAACCCGGAAATGATCTCCCTTGAGTCCGGTATTTGAGGACCACAAAGGATGCGGGTTCCAAATGACTATGTTGTTGTTGTTCATTTCAATATGGAATATTTCTTCACCAAGGTACACGCAGATGGTTTCTCCAGGATTGTATTCTGGACTCATTCCACCTCCACAAGCTGTGCTGGTGCAACTCTGCCAAGTGGGAAGGTTTGCACGTCCACCATTTCCGTCTCCACCGTAGAACTCCAAATTTCCTGAAGCTCTGGCAATCCATTGCCCACCTCCAACTGTAGTGATATTGAGCCAGGACTCGGTCTCGGAATCCATGCGAAAGCAACCGCCAAAACCGTCCCAGCCTGTGGAAACTGTGTTGAATGGCTTGGGCGTGCGTGGCAGCCACATCCGACGCGAAGATCCCAAGGCACTGGGAGCTGGAGATTCACCGGGCAAGTCCCAGCTGCTGTGGCACAGCGGGTTTTCCAACTTGTAGAGATTCGCAACGGTGTCCGCGTCCAGCTGCGTGAGGCCCATCTCTTGCCCCATGGCAGCCAGCACCTGCGCTGAAGTTGAGCGCTGTCTACATCCAAAAAATGAACAACACATACCTGAAAAGGGCGGAATGAAAGCCAGCCTCCTGAACTTAGCTGCAAAATCTATGTTTCCCAAAGCCATTCCGCAGATTGTTTCAAAAGCGGTGAAGTTTCGTTTTTTGCTAAACTAAGCAATGTGTGTCATGATTGTGTTTCGTGTACATGCCACAACGCCAAAAAATTACGAAATAATTCCAAAACCCCAAACAAAGAAAAAAAAAAACATACCAACCTCAATCTCCAACACGACAAGAACTCGCTTGCACACTTTTTCCCTGCATGTCCGAAACCATATTATGCGCGACGTCTTTTGCAATTCGTGTCCAAAACATTGGTAGTAGCTGTTTCTTTTGCATACCCCGAAGATTGACACAACACACGCGAGCTTGCCACACACCTGCAAACCACGCCGTTTCGCGCAACCATTTCCCCGTCAAAATGTGTTTTTTCATGACCAACTCCTCACACCCTGTAGAACAACTTTGCTAGACATAAACTCAGCCCTCTTGAAAGAGCTGTGCTTGTACAGAAATTTGTATTTATATTCCACATATATTTACGCCTGTGTGTACATATGTGTGTGTGTGTCTACCTATTTTTGAAATAACTGCATTTGCACATGTGTAAAGATGAATACAAGTATACAGGTAGTATATGGACAAGCAAACGGTTTTTGGCTGCTTTTGGCTGCTTGGCTTGGCTTTGGCTGCTTTTGGCTTGGTTTCTGCTTGGGGCTCTTTTTGCTTCTGGCTGCTTCTAGCTGCTTTTGGCGGCTTTTGGCTGCTTAGGGCTGCTTTTGGCTGCTTCTGGCTGCTTCTGGCTGCTTTTGCGCTCGCTTTTGGTTGCTTCTGGTTGGTCTTGGTTGCTTTGGCTGCTGGTTTGGTACGTTGTTGTCTGGTACGTTTTGTTGTCGTACAATTTGTCTGGTGTGTTTTTGTTTGGTACGTTTTGGCTTGTCACGGTTGGGTTTGGTACCAAGCAATGTTTGGTGCGCTTTTGTTACCAGGCAAAGGAACAACAGGCAAAAAACATCGGACGAAAACTGACAGCAGAGAAAAAACACGTAGCACAAAAACAAGTTTATGTGCTCAGGTCGGCGCAGCCCCGCAATCATTTCTAGGTGCTTGCTGGCTTCGGAATTTAGGCACCAATTGTCTTTAGATTATAGTGACTTGACTCTGGAAACTTCCGCCCCCGGCTTGCCCGGGCACTACTGGCATGGGACGTTATGTCAAGGCATAGGGTTGTGCATGCATACCGTCTTGTTTAAAATGATCATCCATCCTAGGTTCAGCGACTGTTGGTTCTTGCCCTACAGCATCTTACACCCGCCTTGTCACAATCACTCCCATGCTGCTGGTAATGCTCGCAAGCTTTGGCTTTGGGACTCAACCAATTGTTGCCCTGGCCGTAGTGCATGATGGACAATATATCATAGTCCGTCTGAGTGTCTGCCCAAGACTGTATCGCGAATTGATCTTCGAATCCGTCTGCCTCCACGTTTTTCCAGTGTACCTGGACATAATCGTCACGCATTGGCCGCTGGTGCTCGTGAGTCATGCCGAGCGCATGGCCAAGCTCATGGATGATCGTCCCAAGGGTTGCAGGATGTTCCAACTGCAGCTCATGAGGGCCCTGTTGCATCCCTGGCCCTTCACCCGGGTCTGCGAAATACGAGTAATGCCAACCATCACCATCCTTGGATCTGATGAGCACAGCTGGGTCAACCGAACATCCCGACGGAGTGCCACGGTTTCTGGCCGTTTCGTTGAAGGCCAAGCACCTGACTGCCTTGATCCACTCCTGCATTCCCTGCCGCGCTCCGCGCTTGATCTCCTCTCCAACGTCTTCATCGAAACAGAAAGGAATGACGCCACCGGTCCAAGGCCGGCCAGCTGCAATGGAGAGTCGTCTGCCATGCAAAGCTCGGACAGTGGCATTTGCCGAGGATCCAACTGGGACCTCTGCCAGATTGATCATGTCATCCAGCGACCGCGCCCGGCCCAGCGCAGCAAGATCATCAGTGGTGAAGGCAATGCCCAGCTTGGCTGCTTGAAGTGGAGACACTTTGCCCTGCAAGAATGGCAGCACTTTGAAAATCTGCTCCTTTGTGGTCTCCAGTATCTCTGTTTCCAAGTCATACATGCCTTTCTTGGGTCCCTTCAGCTCTTTCCAGTCCTGGGCTCAAGAGACATGACATTGCGGGGATTGTCAGACATGAATCCTTCACAAGCAACAAACACTTCCCCCAAAGTCTGGTTCCGCAGGCATAAGAATTACCACCACCCAGAATTCCATCGTGAGAGCGCCTCTCAGAAGCCCTGCATTTGTAAGACAAATGATGCGTTATCTTGGTGCGGCTGATGTCAATATTCAGAGGAAACGGGGATTTTCAGACAATTTGTCTTCAGCATATTATATAATATAAATTATAATGCTTTTCCTGCGAGAGCCTAATGGAATTAAGCAAAACTGGTGCTATTTGCATGGGTTTTGGCTTGTCACATGAACGGCTGGAAAGCGAAAATTCTTTTGATATAGTTTTTCGGCAGAAATCTCTGAGTGCTGCGCATTCTTCTTTACACATGTGTCATCTCCAAAGGCAGATGTACACATGCAGCAGGATCTCAGCTTCGTTGAAGTATCCGGGGTTGTCCCTACTATTAAGAGTCTTTGGTATGGACTTTTTACGTGCCACCACACTCTATCAATAGGCTGCATGCCCGCTTTGCGGACACCATTGATTTTCCTTCTGGTCTTTGTGAACCAGCTTGTTTGCATCAACATTGTTTGCAAGTGGAAGTGAAGATCAACATCCCACACCCCATGCCAACGCGTAGCATCCACGTGGTTCGCAGGTGCAAGGGAACGTTAACATCCTGTGAACGCACCGTGCTTCCGAGCAGCCGGAACTGCTTGGGGACGCCGCAGCTCTCGAAGCAGCAGGGCCAACTCCTTGGTTTTCTCGGCCAACTCCAGATCTCTCAGCTCGTCTGGCATCTGCTGGCTGTGGATCTCCGGTTGCTGCACCTGCTCGCTGTCTGGCACGAGCACCCGCAGTGGAGCGTTGGCAGATTGCCAGGGCACGAAGAACACAGAGCTCAGCAGCATCAGCAGCGTCAGCAGCGTGAGCATGGCGACCCCTGGGCGCCAGTGACATGTCACTGCGGGCTCTGTGTCCAGCAATGCTTGCCCTTCCTCCATGGCGAATACGAGGGAAGTCAGATGTGACCAGGAACTAACCAAGAAGTCTCTGTGGCTGAGGGAAGATCCTGTCTGTTTGAACGCGGCTGGGGGGCCCCAGTCAAATGCATAGAATTGTCAATTTATGATGTCGGTCTCCACAAGTTCTCAGTTTGGCTCTTCGTTCCATGTCAACAAATGCTGGTGCGGAACCCAACAATCTCAACAGCTCATAATAACATAATATCATCCATTCCTTAAATCAACATTGATTTGCACGGATCAGAACTGTAACGCCGTTAACAGCTACGCAGTTACTCCTTCCCACTGCCGTGAGCCTTTTCCTCGAGTTGCACCGCGGCAACTTCAATCTGACACTCCTGACACAGCAGATGGAACAGCTGGCTACCGAGGTTGCTCACTCAACGTTTGCCTGCCAAAGTAAAGCTCCGCAGGGAATCTGTCACAAACCCACTTTATACCGGTGGTGGTTTGACCTATATTTTTCACAGTACTCACCCAATATACCTCCTTTGCGAAATCTTTGCGGCGTTTGTCTGCACCCCATTTGGGACCAAAACAGAAAGATGGTGGAAAATTGTTCACTGGAAACTCAGCAGTCCATCCTTGCGGTCCAATGTGGAGACTGCCATGGCCATGAGGCTAATCGCAATGACTTCGTTCAGCAACATAAACATCCTCAGGGCCGGAGCTGGAGATGAACCAGCTGACCATCCAGGCCAAAAATCTTACAGAAACCGTGAACCCGACATGCATCTCATGCTCCACACTCCTGGCAGGACACTCTGCCAACCATCTCTTGCAGGAGATTTTAGTGCGAGACTGTGGAAAATCTTCCTGTGAGATGCCATCGAAGAAGAAACACCAAGTGGGATGAACTGAGCAGCTGGGGCCCCAAACACTCCTGTGAGAGGCTCGAGACACTGTGCGACACTACAGGAGGACACACAGATTTTTGGAAGACACTCTGGTGTCAAACGCTCCGATGCTCTTGTGCAACGTTTGAAACTCGTGTTGGATCGTGTGGGACACTCTTGGGGCCTCTTGGAAATTACACCTGCAGAACTCTCAATGGGTTTGGTACCACGCAAAGCACTGCGCCTGCCACGAAACATCATACCCAAAGTAACACCCCCGTCAACATGGAAAGTCTAACTCTCAAAAAGAATCTGCAGCAGTGAGTCGACACTGTGCCAGCTTGTTCCACCTTAGGTGACTCTCCATGGGAAGTCACAACGTCCGCAGTTCCGAAATCAACGGAGAGGACCTCTGACAGCTTCCATGCGACGCAGACCAACTTCCCATGGGATCCTTTCGCTATTCGGAGGCTGAGGAACCTACAAGACTCGGCGGCTAAGCTACAAGTTGGATGTCGCAAGCATCGCGCTGAGGAGATCTGAGATCTGAGGAGGTTGCTGTTGAGGACATCTTTTCTTCAGGTTTACATCAAGAGCACGGCAGTGCCCGAAGCAAAACCAAGTGAGCTGCAGTGTTCTCTGGACAGCACAGGTCTTCTCTCTTTGTGGAGCACCCACTCACTTCTTGCTTCCTGGTCACAGACGACTGCAAATTCTTGAGGGATCAGGAAGAGTTTGCAGATGATGGGAGAGCACGAAGAAAGGACCCATCACTATATTCACCTGCAGGGGAGGTGAGTTAGCGGGCAAGGGGTTGCCAAAACTACCGTCCGGAGTGAGTGGTGCAGCTTCTGGGATATTCTTGGTGTATTGTGAATCATCCGCTCCTAGCATACAAACCCCCCCTGTACTGTAGATCACAAGCATCTTGCTGACTGCGAGACTACAGCAACAAGGCGCAATGGGGCGGCTTCACTGTTGCTCTCGACAAAGTGTCATGTTTCTTGAGGTGGAGAAAAAGTAAGGAAACCTCTGCAACCTGCAGAAGACCACCAAGATCAGTCCAGGATAAGATCTACACAGTATCCAAACTTCAGTTTGCAGACGTCAAGGGTTCATGTCTTATCTTTTTGTATGCTTTAAGATAAAACTGTGTGGTCTTGAGAATGAAAGATTCAAGTGAAACGGACAAAGTAAACAGATCCTAAATCCGCCCCAGGTGCAAGTTACCAACAAAATCCTTAGTTTAACCCGCTAGGAAGTTGTCATCCATTGAAGACAGGGATTGTCACAACACACAGCCACCGCAATACAACAAAAATCTGTGCATTGCTCATGTTGGTTACTTTGTCAGTTGCTAGGAAAATGAAATCCCCTGAAGGATAGCCCCAGTTGTTCCTCCATCTTCCATCGGCTTTCCAGCATTCTATCGTTGGCCACTTGAAAGAACAAATGCAACGCAAATTCGGGGACCCACTGAAAGTCATAAAATCCCGCTCACTTGCCTTGGTTGCAAAGTTGGCATCACCCGACAAAGCACAGAGCACGATGCGAGCGATATATCCAGCAGGCAGAAGCTCGCGTGGCAATCCCACCTTAGAACTGGCATGCACCCCATGGGGTGCATGGCAAGCTGGTGACCATACCCAGCGCCAACACTACGAATCAAGGATTTAAGATCTTTTCGAACCTAGGCTGAGCCAGATCCACCTTTCCCCCACGATGCGGGGAAGTTCTTGCGAGACAAAATGTCTGATTGCAACAATACATCATGAGCATATTTCCTCAGAAAATTTGACAGGTAGAACTGCAACCCAGCGGCTGTCTTTCGTAACATCCAGAGATTGAGACCGCACAGCATCCAATTTACCTATCCATTGATAGGATATGGTTACATGTGAACCAGTTTTTTGTGAAAACCAAGGGCTTCAGGCCCTTCTAAGCTGTTGAATGCATACCGGGCATGTTCATTTCAAGAGAAGGGAAACGTGGACCCTAAAGTGTTTCGGATTACATGGAAGTTCATACTGTAATTGTTCACAATGTATATACTTGCTGACCCTACAAGTGGAGTCAAATTCAATCACTCTTTTTAGTTGACATTTCTACACTCTCTCGCAATTCAGGCATTTGATGGCTCTTCCTTCCACAAACGCACAATGATCCCGGTCAGTTTACATTACACAACATCATCAGAGCTTGCTATAGTTTGTAGATGAAGGAAAATTCGCAACCATCATAGTTGTGTAACCTCAATGTGTGCGAGTTTGTTGTGTATCTCTGTTTGTGAGCTTGCTATAGAGATACCCTCCCAAACATTCCATATGAATCATTGTTTACTAGATGCCATGTTTTTCATCATTCAAAACATGTCATCATGTCTTTTTTATCATCCACCCATTCTTTAGGGACTTACATTACATTTGTTTGCTAGTAAACCAGCCGTTTTTGTGGGTCGCAACCACCATGTTCTGAAGAACCTGCAGCTGCCACCGTCGCCAGGTCGCCGTGAAGACCAGCGTGGCGGCGGTCATGCCGACCGTGAAACGTTTCATGCACTGCGACGTCAAAACCACGGAGGGCTTGCGCAGCTCCTGGCACCAGAAAAAAGGGGCCTTGCGAAGCGACTTTGAGTGCTGAAGGGGTCTGGTGGTGGTGGTGGTGGTGGTGGTGGTGGTGGTGGTGGTGGTGGTGGTGGTGGTTGACAACAAATGATGTGGAAAATCTTGAAGTCAGTTACCTCAATTCAGCGGCATCGTTCGGAATGTCAGCTGTGCCGAGACTGGAATCACAGAAGGAAAAAAAGAGACCGGGACGCTGTGGCAGTGCAGTGTTTTTAGTGATTTTAATATGGATTTAGCATGAATGAACTACATCATATTTTTATTACGTATTGATGTGTAATATGAATATGGCTAAAGTTTCTATATTTAGATCAACATGATATTAATAGATACTACTTAAGATTCTTTATTGGCTATCGTTCTTAGACATCAGTACTACTATTCTTGCATATACGGTGGTGATTGAATTACTGAGAAAACAGAACATGTAATCAACATTATTTTGTATTAATAGCTGTGGCTAAATTACTAATATATTTCCATTTTGATTTACATTTCTTTACAACCCATCGCTATGAAACATCAATGTGAGTAGTAACAAACTAATGGTGTTTTTTCCGAAAAATCATTTGACATTAGGTTTATTGTTACTAATATTTGCTGTATCCGAAGTTTCCAAGACATACGGTTTTCTTACAAGAGCTTGGTTTTGAGACCCTCTTAAAGCACAAACAATTGGACAGAACAATGATTTACAAACATTGATAGCTAGAAGGTACTTCCCCACTGGAAGCTGTTCTAGGCTTCATAAAGAGTTATTCTTTCATTAGAGAAAGTCACAAATATTGATATGTCCAATGTTTTTTTTAAACAATGGTAAACACTTGAAAATAATGACAACAAGTACATCCCCTGGGAACTTCTTAGTCAAGAAAATAAAGATATCCTCGTTAATCATAATATTTAGTTTTGAATATAGCTATTATTGGTTTCAGCTAAGAATGCTAATGTTGATAAATACTAGCATTTATCAAACAAAGTATTATATAACTAATGTGGCTACGATTGAGCATTGTAGTTTTAATATTCTTAAGACCATAATTTTCATAAAGGCTTATCCATGATATTTTGATGTTAAAATTGTCATGGTTAATTGAACAGAGAAAACACTGATATTAAAAATACTATCTATTCAAAAAAAATACAATAACTTATATCTATTATGAATCATATTTGCGAATAATTTAACCAATATTATGCATGCAAGAAAAAATGTTTATGTCTAAAAATAATAGTAGTTCAAACAATTATTGTTATTTGCATTGCTTAATTGTAGTTTTTGAAGGAAGGGGGTCCAAAGACTTCGACAGTCGAGAGTCCCAGGTCCAGGAACCGAAAAGATGAGAAAAAAACAAACAAAAAAACAATATTTCCAAATTCTTGGCCAGACCCCCTGACCCCCCCCTCTCTCCAAAGAGTCTGGAAATATTGTTTTTTCTTTTTTTGTTTTTTTGGTTCTGGCTTTTAAATAGATATATATATATATATATATATATATATTCAAATATAAATTAACTTATTGAATATGGCCTATTTAATTGTAGTTTTTGAAGGGGGGGCCAAAGACTTCGAGGGTCGAGAGCCCCAGGTCCAGGAACCAAAAAAAACAAAAAAAACAAAATAAACAAAAAAACAAAAAAAAAAATCCAGACTCTTGGCCAGACCCCCTGACCCCCCCCCCTCTCTCCAAAGAGTCTGGAAATATGTTGTCTTTTGTTTTTTTGTTTTTTGTTTTTTTGTTTTTGAGGTTTTTTTGGATTTTGGTTCTGGCTTTTAAGTAATTATTCATTCAATCATAAATTAACTTGTTAAATATGGCCTTTTAAATTGTATTTTTTGAAAAGGGGGCCCAACATTAGTTAACGGATATCATATAATGTGTTTATATTTACCTTGATCGAAATGGATGATTCTGGCTATTTCTAGCTATATCTGACAATAATTTTTCCCAAAAGCATCTTCGATGCGATGGGTTCTCGTTTAGTTTGCTTTCGCGAGTGTTGCCTGCGGGGTGGGGGACGGGGAGGGAAGGTAAGGGAAGGTAAAGGAAGGGAAGGGAAGCTAAGGAAAAAGGAAGGTAAGGGAAGAAGGTAAGGGAAGGGAAGGTAAGGGAAGGTAAGGGAAGGTAAGGGAAGGAAAGGTAAGGGAAGGAAAGGTAAGGGAAGGGAAGGAATAAGGGAAGGGAAGGTAAGGGAAGGGAAAGTAAGGGAAGGAAAGGTAAGGGAACGGAAGGTAAGGGAAGGCAAGGGAAGGGAAGGGAAGGTAAGGGAAGGGGAGGGAAGGGAAAGGTGCTGGTTCAGGTGCGGGGGCGGTGGACATCCTGGGGCGCGAGTGCGGCGGACCTTGGTGCGGACGCTCTGTGTAGCTTCGGTGGGTGCTTGTTCGGGCGCGGGGGTGGTGGACATGCTGGGGCGCGAGTGCGGCGGACCTTGCTGCGGACGCCCTGTGTAGGTTCGGTGGGTGCTTGTTCAGGTGCGGGGGTGGTGGACATGCTGGGGCGCGAGTGCGGCA
>VSDK01028905.1:266601-283874 GCA_009767595.1 Symbiodinium kawagutii
GTCAGGTGCGGGGGTGGTGGACATGCTGGGGCGCGAGTGCGGCGGACCTTGCTGCGGACGGTCTGTGTAGCTGCGGTGGGTGCTGGTTGATGTGCGGGGGTGGTGGACATCCTGGGGCGCGAGTGCGGCGGGACTTGTTGCGGACGGTTTGTGTAGGTGCGGCAGGTGCTGGTTGAGGTGCGGGGGTGGTGGACATCTTGGGGCGCGAGTGCGGCGGGACATCGCTGCGGACGGTCTGTGTAGGTGCGGCGGGTGCTGGTTCAAGCGCGTGTATATTGCTTAGGTAATTTTGATTAAATTTGTAAAGCTGGTGTTTTGGATCCCGACTAGAAAAAATTCATTTTTTCGGGAGTCGAAAATTGAAGGGGGAAATTTCGGAGAAATATGATTGTTGCATGGTTGGTTTTGTCCGTAAGGAAAAGCGTAGCCCTGCGGGTTGAGTTTAGGAGTAGGACTTCTTCCTAACCTTTTGGCGCGTACTGCTGGGGTAGCGTTGCACCGTTTCCAGTTCGTTTGCTCTGTCCTGCCCTTCAATTCTCGGGTTGTGTGTTTTTCTTTTTTCTGTCATTTCATTTTCAAATTTCGACTATACATGCTGCAGCCAGTCATAAGTCGGAAGTTTGGCTTCGAGATTCTGCTCCATGATCGCAAAAGGGGCTGCGCTTCTGGGTGAAGTCCGTGCGAAGGGAAATACGCTGAAATTTTGGACCCCCCGAAAAAAGGAATTTTTTTGGGGGGGTTCCAAAGTTTAAACGGAAGACTTGGGAAAACACAATTCGTTTGGAGGTTGGACGGTTGGAAAGCCTTCGTGAAGGAACAAGTGGACACCTCTTTACGAGAATGCGGGATAATTATAGAGGTGTTGTACAATGCTGTGCAAATATACGTTTTAGTGTTTGTTCTCCTTCAAAATGGTAAGCTCATGAAAGTGAAGTTTTGAACACGTGGAGAAAAGGCGTAGTTTGGAGAGATCGAAAATTTGAGGTGAAAGGTTCGGAAGACATTGTTTTTTGGAAGCTTGATGTTTCAGAAAATATGTGAAGAAACAATCTGGCCCGATATTTTTTTGGCAATGATATATGATTATTGAATAGATGTTGTATGATGTGTCAACAGTGCGGGTTTTAGTGTTTGTCTTCTAAGAATCAAATTTGAGTGTTTCTGCTTTCTGTCGTTTCTTTGTCTGGACTACATGCTGCGAACTATTCATAATGGAACTATGATTGAACGATGCTGGTGATGAACTATCAATGCTGGCAAAATAATAGAACTTGGTAGAATCATAGAACTTGATAGAATCTTTTATTGTCATGTTGGTTGTCAATAATTAGCAATTTTGTTTTTCTTCAGCTGTTGATTGCGATCTGGTGGAAGAAGTTTCCAATATAGTGCCCGCTTATTCTGCCTATTTGTTTGTCCGTGTCTCTGGTATTGTGTGCCTTTCTGCGTGTTTCTTCCTCAGAGAGCTATGTCCGTGCTTATATTCAATCTGTTTTCCTTTGTTCGGCGTCTGGCGTCGTCTTTTTTGAATACATGTTCTCCCTACAAGAATACATTTTTGGTTCGCATCCAGGCTATTAAGTGTAGGCGTTTGAAAACTAGTGAGGGCTATTGTGGTGAACCCCATATATGCAGTCTCGAGACTATCATGGCCAGTCCCAATAGACAGTGCAGCAACTCGTGTTCGCTTGGCGGAGAAAAAAAACCGATATTGTGATGTCCGTTTGCTTTTGGGTTCTCGGGCCCCATCTTGTTTTCACACTCTATAATATCATCCTTCATATTCTTATGGCTAATCATTAAAAAACTGCACTGCCAGGGCGGCCCGTTATGAAAAAAACTACAACATACTACTTGTTGCAGGGGAGAATGCCTCCGAAGCGTTACCATCTTTTAAATCAGCGTCCTTGAACACAAAGTTGGCAGCGGCACAAATCATGAAGTTCGGAAGCTGAATGATAGCGCCAAATGCAAACCAATTCTGGGCCAGAAAGCCCAGAAGCAAATAGACCTTCCAGCAAAATGGCATGGTCACATGATGTCACATTGTCATCCCCTCGAATGCCACTGTCATTTCAATAAAGGAAACAAGAAGGCTAGTGCGTCTACACGCCTAAGCTTGGGTGCACTACCATTGAAATTGTTGCTACTTTCGTTGCTATCAGCATTGATTCACATCGATTCCAAAGCAGTTCTTCTTGCTGAAATGATGATTTTGAGAGCAGCTGCGGTCATTTTTTCCCATAAACTGTGAGTGCAGACCAGTGCAAACATTGCATGGAAAAGGGAAGCAGAGGCAGGCTTTGCAAAAGGAGCCGAGGCAGGTCCTTGTAAGGCAGGTCATAGAGCATGCTGAGGACGGGTTGGCTTTGCACCTTGTTAAAGGTCTCAGCGGGGACATCTGTAGAGATGTGGCGTTAAAAATGGGGAAATTGCAGCTACACAAGCACTCACCACAGAATTTAGATCAGTGAGGATCGGGTCGCAAGAAAACCTGTGTGAAAGCATTGCGGCATTCAAAAGCTGGTGATGAAGGTCTGGGCGTTTGTGCAGTTCCAAACTGACAAACCGGGAACTTTGAGCTGCGCGAGTGTCAAGCGGGGAGCCCAGTCCACCAAGGAAAAAAGATTTGGAACGAGCAAGCGAGCACTCACCATGCCTCACCCTTGAGATAGGCTCAAGAAACTGCGGTGGGTCCCAAAGGGTAACGCGGCTCAAGATGTTGTCCCAGGCAAAAGGTCACCATAGGTAGTCCTTCCAAGAGGTGCCACAGCGCACCAATGATTTGCCACAAAAAAGCTTCGGTGTCGCGGCTGGGAGCACCCAAAAATGGCATCCGCCTGGACGCATGTTATTTGAGACCAGGGGTAGGTGGCGAAAGCGATCCGCATAGACTTGACTGAACAAACAAACAACGATGAAGCATGCATTCATTTTGTTGAAGAAAACCGCATTATGCAACGATGCTGGGGGGAATTGAGCCTGGTGAGGGGGGAGGGGCAATAATTGAAATATTAAACTATTTGCAACTTTTGGGGGTCCTGTCCCTGCCCATTTTTTGCGAGCAACTTCAGCTAGCTGACGCTAGCTTTCGTGAAATGCCAGCTTCAGGCAGGTGACCTTGCGGGAGACTTGTTCAGAAATATCATCGTCGTCGTCGTCATCGTCATCGTCGTCATCGTCGTCGTCATCGTCGGCTTCGTCGTCGTCGTAGTCGTCGTCGTCGTCGTCGTCGTCGTCGTCGTCATCATCATCATCATCATCATCACCATCATCAAAACACTACGGAAAATGCTAAGTTAACTTTAATCATGAATATAAAATGACTAGATGGGCAAAGAGACCATTTGTGTACATTGATTTTGAAATAATTGTTTGCTTTGTTTTCCAACTTTTGTCTCAAGCTTTCTTTTTTGATCAACCTTGAGAAATCATTTGTGGTTGTGATCTGGATCGGATGCTCCATTAGAAAACCTAGACTGGGTTCCCTACTTCAGGCGATCATTGGATGCTTAATAGGTCCCTTCCAAGGACAACCCCACGACCCCACTACGAATCTTCGTTTCTGAATGGAAGCATTCAGTCGTGCTGTTGGCACCTCAGTGGTAGCTGACCAGACGGTCATCACCGCTTTCAGAAAGTCTTGTCGCTTTCCTTGAAGGCGTTCTTGAATCACTTCCTGGACAGCAGAGTGCATGAAATCCGATGATAAGATTCTGAATTGTGTACCATATGTATATATATATATAGATATATTGTGTATGTATATATATATATATCTAACTACATCTTACATATATAGAACCATCCTGGAGATAGAATATCAAATTGGACCATCCCAGATAGGAAAATGGTCAATATTGAAAATCCAAACAAGGACAGCCAGTGCACAAAAAAGCTTGTTTCCGTGTATGTTCTAAAATATATTCTGATATCTTCTGTGTAGACTAGTTTCAGTGGATATCTAGAATATCTCGGGTATTCTGGAACATATTCTGATTTCTGTCTAGGAGATCTAGGATATCTTCTGCCAGTCGCATCTCTTTTGGGATGGCATCTTTTGTGACAGCTGACCGGTGCCAGGAAGGCCTCGCCTGACGTCAGCACTGAGGTCCCGGTGGTGCCCCGCGAAGGCCATGTTTTGTGGATCAAGGGCCCGGTGCTCCACTGCTCTTTCAGCCAAAGAAATGCACAAGCAATCAGCCGTTGTTGAGCATCAGTGATCCAAGAGGTTGTTTTCCCTAAGTCATCTAATATCAAGCAAATATAATAATACACCAGCCATCTTTAGGGTTTCCAATCTCAACAACCCCCAAAATAAACCAGCTCCCCTGCCACCGAGACGATCTCGTTGGTCGAGCATCGGACGTGTGCATCTCCAATCCAGTCCCTTCAATGCCGCTCTGCAGTCGTTCCACCGCTTTGCTCACCTGACCGGCTCCAACAGAGAGATGCAAATGGCTCTTTTGAAGAGCCAATCCTATAAACTGTAGAAGATAGTGGATGGATATATCTGTACCTAAAACAAGTATATGTGTGTAAGTGAGTAAGCATATGAAGTAAAACACATAAACTCTATACATACACATAATGTATGAAGTATAGTGTATAAATTTGTATTGACCAGCTTTGGTTTACACTTTGAAAAACATGTGTAAGAAGAAAACCAAACAACGAAGCTCAACTGGTGCAGCGTTCAGCACACTGCCTGGATCGTCGAATCATTCAATCTCGAAGAAGCGAAGTGCAGCAGCACAAGACCGCAGAAAATCACTACAACAAATGGCACGATCATGCCGTGCCCGGCCCGTGCCGCAATCGCGTTTGCACGGTGGGACCAACCCCGGCTGGCCAGTGGTTGGATCCCAAGAGACAAGGATTGTTGGCTATCTTGATGGCACAACAAGTACAAGCTGGATTCCAACATTAGTTGGATGACCCCAGAACAAGGCTTCAAGGGGTAGAATTCAATGCTTCTACGATTCTATAATTCCTGACACTTGGAGTAGACTCCGCAGCTCCCAAGTTTCTTTTCACTCTAGCTGCTTGAGCCAAGATGTTTTTCAGGAGCCCAGTGGAACTCCCATGATCTTCAAAAGCAGTGCTGACATGGGCTGAAAAGTTGGTACAAGCACCGGCAGTGAGACTGGCCTGTTTCATCCCACCCTTCCTGTTGTTTCCAATCAGTGATGCATTTGGTGATTTTTACCGATCAAGAAGAGACGCGGAATGATCCCACCATACCTGCAATTCCCAAACACCAACCGCTAACCATGGCATGCATTGCTCCATGCCGAGAGGCCGTTGCGCACGTTGCCGTTGTGATTGTCCCGGCTCTGGATGCTGCCCAAACACTCGGGTGGTGGCTCATTGAACGAAGCCACCTCTTCCCACCTATGAAAAATCGCCAACAACAACAGGTATCGCATGAGGCACACACACACGCACACACACACACACTCACTCGGAGCAACTGCATCACAGCTTGCGCCAAGAAGCTCTCCATCATTGCTGGTGCACGCGTCAGGGTTATTGTGAGCCGGGACGGAACATCTGTGCTTCGCCTGCAGATGCAGCATCATCAAAGCACTGCAGAGCACACATCTTTGAGCTGCATCAGCGCATAAAAAGGATGACCCCAAGCACAACCTACAAACAATCTTTGACTGTGACTTGGTAGGGAACAGCGGCAGTTGTGACAGTACAGGACTTGTGGACACGGGCGGCCTTGACATTCTGAGACTCCATCTGATAATAAGCACATCTGATCTCCGGCTCATCGGTCAGAATGGCAATATCATGCCAGACAGAAGGATGCCAGTAGGGATAGTAGTCACGTTCCTCAGCATGTCACTTGCAACGGAATGAAAGCCATCAAACAATTGGAGTTTACAGCAAGCCCCACCATTCACATGTAAACTGATCAGCCAATTCCAGACTTCGCAAACAAAGGTGTCTTGGATATTTCATTGAAGAAGTTTGACCTTTTCATTTTCAAAAGCTGAAAAAAATCTGGGCCTGCCCACCAACCACCAACAAACTGTTTCACCACTGATTGAGAAATCAAATTACCATTATAGCTTGATATTTATTAGGTGATAACAATTCAGTCATTGGTGCTTAATTAAAGCATATTAACCCAGCTAACCATTCCATATCCTTGCCCTATATCACCCTCAAGAATCCATACGTTTCACCCAGTTTCCTCCGGGCACTCCAGGCCATGGCGTGCTTGTCCTCGCCTGCGGCCATTGCCGTTGGGGTTTTGACGCGTCGAAGTGGCGCCGCCATTGCTCTCCAGGTTCCTTGGACCGGTGGCGGGGATGGTGAAGCAATTTTTGGGGAAGAATTGCTGCAATCAGTTGATATTTGGAATCAAATCGGGCCATATCATAGCAATAATAGTTGGAATGATATTGGAGAGATTATTATGATAAATTAGGGAAGTTTTGATGGCGTATGAAAAATGGTAAATCCTGGCTGTGACGAAATAGTGGGTGACAAGTTGACAATGCTTCGTGATCATTCAATGGTGATCAATAGTCAATAGTGATTGAAAATGGCTGTTCAAGCCGAAGAACAAAATCTCCACAGCGCAATGTGGAGCACCATCAAAACTAGGAAGCTGTGAACATGGATCTCTCACTGCGCAGCGAGAAACGTAACCATCGACATGTCCCAGTCTAAATTGATTTGTAGCCATTATCCATATTCAGGTGTGATTATCCTGGGTGGTACTACAAACCCGATGATTTGACAATTTACCACAGCCAAATTTGTCTCCAGCGGCAAAAAATGGTGCCTAGGTCCTCCCTCAACATCTCACAATCCACACAGCTTGGCCAACCATCTCCACGTCCTGTGACTGGGCAACTACGGCTACGGCATCCACGGATTTTCAACCGACAACTGAAAGACTGACAAAGGACAGCACATGCGAAGTGAAATGGGTGTTTCTCAAAATAAGGGACCCCCCCAAATCATCCAATGTTGACCGTTGATAGATATTTATGGTAATAAACCCGATTTGCAAGCAGCTGATCGCGAACTTAATACATGGAAGAATTGGACGTGGTCAGGATCTTGACCTTCCCTTTTTGAGGATTCTCGATGCAGTATTGACCCATCCCCATTTTGGAAGGTAAGATCCCCCCATGAAACCACGGTACTGATCAGCGGTGTAGAGACCCTCATTGCGTTGCCGCTGAGCACAGGCCTGTTTTGGCTGGGAAATGACTTGGAGGTATGGCGCTTCCAATGCCAGGTGGACTTTCAAGAATGCCATTTCTGTCAGAACTGTAGCACTTCCGTGGCCTCGTAGAAATCAAGAGGCTCGTGATAGCCCCTGGCAGGGTCAGCCGTGTCGGCCTCAGTTGGATCGTCGTTTTCGTCTCCGCCGGCACTGTCTTGTCCTGAGCTCCCACGTGAGAGCTGAAGCTCGGCGTGGTGACCGCGTATGATTGTTGGAAGGGGGGGCCCACCCCAACGATTTGGCTGAAGGAACTCTGACTGGGACAAACGTGGAAAACTGCAGTCAGAGATGAGGATGGCATGCAGAATTACACATTCCTACTGAGCATCTCAGTCCAAAGTCAGCACTCAAAATCCGGAGTCCACAAGCACAATTGTGCCGCATAAGGTGCCTGTGCCATCGCGGAGGTTGACGTTGTCACTTTCGCCTCGGAAGATGTGGTGCAGTTTTTGCTGCGTAAGTTTCTGCTCTTGCTTTTCGATCTTGGCTTTTTCTAATTGTGCAGTTGTTTTTTGGGTTTTCAGAAAGAAAAAAAACAGGCCCAGAACCCAATCGAATCAGGCCGCTGCCAAGGTGCTCATGTATTGAAGGATAATCTGGCACCTCACATTCGGATGACCAACTCCACATCCATGCCTCAGGAGAAACGAAACGAAGCAAACTGCCAAGGAGAGCTAGACCTCTCTGAGGAAAAATGGTTCTCGACATGAGACTTTACAGAGATGCAAATTGACAGCCGCATTATGAGTTGGCGCAGATTTTGGGCCTGGTCTGTCTGAGTGGCCCCAAAAACAGTGCAAACGGGACATCCAGTTTCAGAAGCCAAGTTGCTGGTGGTGCCATTCAATGTACAATTCGGATCCTTTCATCCGGTGCTGTGCTGAATCTTAAACATCCCAGAGATGCTCTTTCCCACTTCCCTTCCCAAGGTATGTGTGTGTGTGTGTGTCTGTGTCTGGGTCCGTTGCTACAGAGTCCTTCTCCCCAACCCGTGCACCCCACAGCTTCCATGAGAGGAACCAGCCTTGATAGAATTTCATAGTGCCCTTTGTGGCACCTTCCTTTGTGACATCGTAGTTGTTGTTCTCATCCTTTCCAGGAGATCAAAGATGATGAGTAAGATCCAATGCAGATCTGACATTGACGTACAGCGAGATGTACCCATGCCACAACTGGAAATAAGAAGACGGCTTCCTATGCCCTTCCTTGCAAGCAGGCTTGCAGTCATCTCCAATCTGGTATCCAGAGGCCGCATTGTTCTGTGAGTCGAAGAGGCCTGAGCACATCACGGCATCCTCCACAGGTATCGTTTTTTCGTAGTTTCCGATATCGCTCTAAACTCTAGAGTATTTGGTACAATCAATGGACTTTCAGGGAATACCATTCTCACATGTTGTTATATACATGAAAGCGGCTTTTCCGACACAGTGTTTGGGTTTTTGGGCATCGCTTTGGTATCGCTTTACGTAACCCCTTTCACATTCATCAAGGTCTGTGACCCTAACAGTTGCGGTCAAACAATTCATCAACCATGTTGTTCGTCGACAAGCCCCAGCAGCCATGGATGCTGAATCGTGATCATATGTAGTCGGTATATTTGAAGAAAGGTACCAGGCATGCACATTCTCATGTAAATTGACGCCAAGAACGGATGACTAAGAAGCAGAGAGTCTACATTCATATTTAGGATTCCAAAGGGAGAAGGTCACACCCCAAAGATGAACATGTCAAGTTGGAACATGTTGCAAAAGAAATCTACTTGAATTTCCGAATTAGAAAAAAATGACATTGGATCAAGTTGTTGTTGCAATTTGTAGTTCCCAGCCTCATTTTCGGTGCGAAACTCTACAAAACGCAGGATTCGGGTCGAACGAAGCACATCCCCACCCGCTCTCCAGGCTCTGACCCCAGGACCAAGGTGCGGTTGGCATTTTGGACGTTGTTGCTCTGTTCCCGAAGCTTGTTGTTGGAGCCACGTGGATCTTAGTGCACCGGCAGAGTGGTGAAGAATCTTCTGACCTACTGACACATGGAAAGCTGCTTGTCTGGCTGAAAGTGGTGCAATCGATTGATTCTTTTTCTGCCAACCTCAACCTGACAGTTCCGCCTTTGCACACTGGGTGCCCCAACTGTTCAGGTACATATCTGCACGAGCAGATAGCACCATCAAAGCCAGCAACAACATCTGTCGAAGCTCCTTGCAGACTTCAGTGGAACCCGCATGGATGGGTGATATCATCTTCAGAAGAATATTCACCGGGCAGAGAGTGATTGATGCTTCTTGGTGATATAATTCTCTGGTTGGAACCCTCTTGCACTACCTGGCATACATCAGGCAGCGAGTATATAAAATGGCTGTGGGTCAAAAAACCCTGTACCCCCAGTCCTATCATTAATCATGTGGTTTCCCTGTGATTATTGGTGGTTATCTTCCATGCTAGAAGGCA
This sequence comes from Symbiodinium kawagutii, assembly GCA_009767595.1. Lineage (NCBI taxonomy): Eukaryota > Dinophyceae > Suessiales > Symbiodiniaceae > Symbiodinium > Symbiodinium kawagutii. Next base: position 276,301 of record VSDK01028905.1, read on the forward strand.
TGTTTGCACCAAATGTCGAGGACAAGGAACCACTGCGCAGCTGTTTCTCAAACCCGGCTGGCGCAAACCGTGCGCCAGAGCTCTTAAGGGCAGGCGGTTCTGATTGCTAGGAGCAAGTGTGTTGCATGGGGAAAAAAGTCGTTATCTTCCATTAATTGGTTAATCGATATTGACCCATAGCCAAACACTATACACCAATCATCTCTTGGGAAACTGCAAGGCACTGCCAGGTCGGAGCAATCAATCAACCCAGCTGATTGGGGCAGCAAGGACTAAGAATGGTCATGGGCAATAAGGCCAGAGATTGGGCTGGAAACAAGGGTGGAAACCGCTGAATGGGCAATAATAATGATAATAATAATAATAGTAATAATAGTAATAATGGTAATAATAGTAATAATAGTAATAATAGTAATAGTAATAACAATAATAATAAAGAGTGTGAGCACTTCTTTTTTCACGTTCCACAGCGAGTTTGTCGATAAAACTAAAGAGAGAGGGGTAAAAAAGGGGATCAAATCATAGTATAGGGCCTCCCTACCGCTAATCCAAGCACTAGCGAATAGGACTCGAGGACCCTAGTGATTGTTCATTGTTCCCCCCCTTAACGCCGGCCAGTCCACGGCAGTTAAGGACTCGAGGGACAAGAAATTTCTTTTTTCTAGCCTTGCCTTTCTTGGCTTTAGACCGTTTTGGTCTGTCTTTGCGTGAAGCTTTTGATCCCTTTCCAGAGTGGAAGAAGAGGAGGGAAGGGGGGGAGTCTGAAGCCAAACCTTGCGATGAAACAGAAGTTACCCCCACTCTTTAATTCCGGGGTCGGAAAGACAAAGAGTGTGAGCACTTCTTTTTTCACGTTCCACAGCGAGTTTGTCGATAAAACTAAAGAGAGAGGGGTAAAAAAGGGGATCAAATCATAGTATAGGGCCTCCCTACCGCTAATCCAAGCACTAGCGAATAGGACTCGAGGACCCTAGTGATTGTTCATTGTTCCCCCCCTTAACGCCGGCCAGTCCACGGCAGTTAAGGACTCGAGGGACAAGAAATTTCTTTTTTCTAGCCTTGCCTTTCTTGGCTTTAGACCGTTTTGGTCTGTCTTTGCGTGAAGCTTTTGATCCCTTTCCACGTCCCCCAGCTCTGGCGGTATTCGCCGGCTCGAGGGTTTGGATGGAATCTAGAGAAGTACGCAAAAAAGTGGTCAAATATGGTTTCAACAAAGAGGAAATCGCTTCAAATTTCATCTCAGCTAGAGCAGCTTGGCTCTCATTCAAGTACATACGGGCAGTGCGAGCAGCTTGCCAGCGTCCTTGCACCATCACTCTGTCTAAACTACCGTGGCGGCCAAAATAAAATGTGGCACCACCTCGGCGCATAGAATATGGCCGGAATTCAAACTGAGTGAGTTTGAGGTCGGAGAGAGCCATGGAAAACATTGCACGCCATTTTGCGTGAGATGACACTAACAGTTGATTGGGCGATGCTAACTGCATCCAGCGCTTCACAAATCGGACAGCTAGTTCGTGGGTCAACGTTACACTTTCAGCAATACCAACACGTTTGCCTGCCTTTGTCAGGCCCAAAGAAATGACAACGACTCCGGAGCGAGCAGACAACGAAAAGTCTGCTTTCTTGAGAGCCAGTAGCTCTCCTGTGCGGAGCATGCCATAAAATCCAATGATGACTGAGGCAGCAAAAGCAAAATTGCCTCGCATGAGTGCCCAGCCTGTTAAACAATGGACTATGTACTCTGGGAAAGGCGGCGCCCTATTGGGTATTTCATGGGTGTGCCACGTACGTAGCAACCGCCATGACAACTGAAGGTTGTGTTTCAACCGAGGATCCTGATCTTGCAAAGCGGCCAAGGTGTCAGACGCCAGGCCCCGACCAAAGCCGGAGGCCCAGAGAAACTCCATGTATTCGGCTGCTAAAGCATCGATTTTTAAACGCTGCCGTGGCAGCTGCAAATCATTGTCATGCAAAAAGGTGAGAAAACGATCAAGGGCTTGGTCATATCTCTTGCGGGTGGATGGCTGAACTGTTAAGCTACGAAGAGTACCTAGTGCCTGACGCTGCCTAGCGCGGGTCTGGGGGTGTTTTTGTTCCAGGAGTGCCTTAGGCATTCCGGAATTTGCTGCGGACGGACCACCGGCTTGGTTTGTCAGCCGGATTTTGGTCCGTATGTATATAACCCCACAAGGGAGAAACCCCCGAGGCGAGCAAGACAGCGTTTAAACGGCACATAGTTCGGCGCAGCTTTTTGCTCGAGGTTCGCCCGCGGCTAGCTGCGTGGAGCGAAACAAGAGAGTCAGTTAAATGGATGAATTTGCAGCCTATCTCTTGGCGGTGTTCCACTCGCCAGCGGATGCTCGCTAAGACCGCACGTAACTCTAAAGAGTTGATGTGTTCACCCGAATGTCTCCATTTCCATCCCGCAATAATGCGCCATTTCCAAAGTCGGGCTGGAACTGTTTGGCGCAATCGTTGAAAAGATGCCACTTGATCTGAAGATGAATTCAAAAGCAAATCTTCCCCTTTTGCACTAACCAATTTGCTTAGCAGACTGGCTAGGCGTTGTTCAGGGCTGACAAAAGTCGAGGATTCCTTTGGAAATGCCTCGCTGGACTCAGGGTTTAACCCCGGGCGCAACAGACGCGTGCGCACATCAACTTGGTGAAACGGCAACAGAGCGTTAACTACCTCTTGTGGTTTGGAGCGACTACACATTCCCAAGGGTCGGAGCAACTGTCCGATTAAAACTGAGACCACAGGCACAGACCATGCATTTCCTACCAGGGTGTGGCGCAGATCCAGGCTTTCCTGGGTTTTGCGTTGAGCTTTTGAAACCGAAGGTACAGTATATCCAACAGGCAATCCCATCATGAACTCTTTTTCAGAGATGGTGGGTAACCGAAGTTCAGATTTTCGGTTCTGCACTAAATTGCCTTGCAAATATTGATATGGTGGGTAGCGGTAGGCATCTTTCTGCCACCGCTCAACAGTTGCTTGGTCACAGTGCTGAAGCCCTGCAGGGCGATGTCCTGGAGAAGTTCGGGGCCGACTTGTGGTGAAAGTCGGGAAAGCTCGTGACGAATCTACTTTGGTCCAACCTTTGGAGATACATTCCTTCAAAGGGAGGTCGGCTTCGAAGAAAACTGTGCGCTCATCAAAGCTGACCCCTTCTTCTTCAAAGAGTGGCCAGGTAATCCAGTATAATCTGGGCCTTCGGCACCAGGTCATGAACTCAGCTCCTATATCCCATGGTTCGCAGCCAAATGCGTCGCTCATGATGTTCCGATCCTTCTCGTCCATGGATGAAACGGACTCCATCAATGAGTGCACTTGTGCCCAAGGAAACCATTTGCGGACCAACAAAGTGACTCGAGGCACATGAGAAAATAGTGAACTCCTCTCATCGCCCAGTGCTCCCCGACGCGAAGCATTGAGTCCTGACACCCCTTGGCAGGGTGGCCCACTGCCGATCAAAACCAGTGCCACTTGTCCGAAAGTGATTGACCATTGTTTGACCTGCTCCTCCGTCACCTTTGCCACGTCATCCAAGTGGATGGAGTTTGGAAAATGATACTCAACGACTTTGCGGCCTGATTCCTGTTTCTCGACCGAAATGTGACCAGCCACCGAAGCACCTACTAAGTCCAGGGCGACCCTCAAACAACCAACACCGTCAAACAAACCGATGCTGAGGACAGACGGGAAACCTCCACTGGGATCCTGTAGGCATCGCAAAGAACCTTGGGACACTGACACCCCTGCAGGAGAGAGGGCGCTTGAGAGACAAAGACCTCCACCTGACTGAGAAGCATCACTGCAAGACACGCGGGGCTTGAGAGGCAAACGGAAATCCAACCTGCACAAGGGTACCAATGCAAGGAAACGGAGAAGTTCCAGTTTGACTTCGGGAGGAATAGGTAACCGGGCTCGGCCTCGAACATCAAAACTTCGAATGAAAATCCAAACTGCGTTCAGACCTCCCAGAAGTTGACGCCGAAACAGGCTGAAATACACCAGACCTCCACACACGACCTGAGCCTCTTTCTGGCTACACCAGCCCCGTGCCACCAACAGAATACCCATCACAGTGTACTTGGCCAACTTGCTTCCCTTAGGATAGGCCAGCCCCAGCTTTCCGTCAATAATAGCTCCTTGTACTTCAGCTCGCCCACTTCGAGTGACCGCTTTCCCTTCATGGCGTGGCATACCCGCTGCGTGGTAGGATTCCCTCAAAGACTCTACTTCCTCAGCCATTGTGCCCTCCAAATCATCCAGCGTTTCTATTGGAAACTTCTCTAACAAATCGAAGTTGTCCAGATACACTCTCCATGTTGCGGGTGCCTCGGGCAACACCATGTCCTTTCGGATCTCTCTATTGTACAGAGGCATCTCAGGTGAAGTTTTCGACCGGTTGACAAGCACTCTATGTACATGTTGAGCTATGCCTACACTGTTTAAAAATCCCATAGGTAGCACAGTAGCCGTTAAAAAACATGGCTCTGTGCAACCTGGTGGTCTCAAATCAGATGGTACTTCTTTGTTGAATGAGAGGAATGGCAACCAGCACCGGGGCAGTTTCAAGGTATAGAAAAAACAGCGGATGTCTTCACTCGAAACTAAGAGGCCTTCAGAAACCTCTAAACTGAAGGGATTCATCCCCATCCAATGCGGCAAAGTTCGGATGTCTGCGTCCAACTGCAAAGCCAGAGCGTTAAGCGGCACCAAATTCATGATGAGGCGATAAACAGGGAATCCATTCACGACCTCACCTTTCTCGACACCAAAAAGACCATTGCGAACCGCTTGTCCATTAGCCCTGAAGACCTCTGAGTCAGGTATAACTTCGCACATGCCACAGGCCACCAAATTTCTTGCCACCTCACCCCAATCCTGGTCACTTACCATGACTCGACTTGGCTTAATCGACGGCCATTCCTCAACAGTTTTGAGATACTCCGGAAAATTCTCGATGTAGTGTCGGCAACCGTACTCACACACATCCACCAAGGCTACGACTCCTATCTTGGGGGGCATGGCTGGTTTAATATTCTGCCAGCAAAACCGCTTCGCAGTTTTGACTTCCTCCCCTTGATAGTCCACTGTACGAGATCTAAAAAAGCTAGTCCAATCAAAGTCTTCCACCACATCTCCTATGGTATCTAGCCGGTGCACATCATTTAAAAAACCCTCCAACACTCTACCTTGGAGAGGTGAAATTTCGCCATCATTGGTCAACGAATTTCCCCAAAGTGAGTTGAGGGCCAAACAAATGCAAAGGACCCAAGATACTTCACCATGGGTAGCCGTTCCCAAGAAACGGGTAATCTCAGTTCTTGAGGTGGGCAAAGGGAACAATTTGGATTGTTCGCCTTTACCCGTGGGCTTGCTGTGGAACGACAACCCCAAGAACCTTTTCAACAATCCATCACCCAAATCCTTCAAACGACAACCCAACGGCCAACTCTTTTTCGGCGGTGCTCCAGAATCCACGTGATCCGCTCCAGGGATTGCACTGGTGGCCTCCCCGCCTGAAAACGTGAACTCATGGGCGTGGCCCACGGAGAAAAGGCCTGATGTCGCAGGCGAACTGGCCCCTTCCTTTTGTCGGAAGAAGGGCGGAAAACTTTCGGCTTTGGAAAGTGCAGCGTCTGTGAACTTCTGGGTTCGTTTCCAGGGTCTGTCCCCGTGACCGGAGTTGGCAGCCTCCATCGAAGTCAGGCTCTCCCGTGAAGTGAGCTCCTGCTTTGCTCCTGTAACCTTCTCTGAAGGTTTTCCACTCATCCTCAGGGTCTCATCCCCGAACCGACTTGCCTCTATTTCTTGGGGTCTTCCTTTCCTTTCCCTTCGCGCTGCTTCCCTTTGCCTTTGCCCTCGTAACTCTTCCCTGCTCCTTTCGCGTCCTTTCCTCCTCCTGCTTTCCCTTTGCCCCCTGTGCCTTGTCCTAGGGCTCTCAACTCTAGATTCCGTTCCTTCTGCACGACGGCCATCTCCTGGCGGGAGGACATGGTATGGGATTCGCTCGGCAACACCTCTAACCTTTGAGCGGTGAGGTAAGACACTCCGTTGCTTTGCTGCTCCAGGGCTTTGATTCGCTGCAAAGCCATGTCTACAGTCGCTGCCAGCTTCCCTGCCAACACCGCATCCACGATTGAAGCCAGGGTAAGGACTTCCCGTCCCATTGCCCCCGTGATCTTGCGGCTCAACACCTGTCGATGGTATCGAACCATGACAGCTGGCCAGTCCTTTCGGGCCATCTGCTCGTCGCCCGTCTCCAAGAGGACCATCCTCTCCACCTCTTCTAGCGTTTCCGAGGCCAGGAGGCCTGGGAATTTTTGGGCTATCGCCCTCAACTTTAACTCCTCGCCGAAGAGGGGCTCCTGGGGAAGGTTGGATTCCTCGTTGGACGAGGAGCTGCTGCCATCCGAGCTGCTGTCGTCCTCTTTCTTTGACCTCAGATAGCGCTGCGCCTTCCTCTTGAGCTTTGCTCGACGCTTCTTCTTGGTGTCCAATCCGGTGTTCTTGAACATCACCCTCTGCTTCAGGGAGCTCCCCGTTTTCTTCTTCTTGCTTCCTGAACTTGAACTGCCTTTCTTCTTCTTTTTCCGCTTCTGTACCTCCTTTTGAGATTCTTTCTTCTTCTTTCCTTCTTCGGACCCTGAACTGAGGGTCTCGGCTTTCTTCTTCTTTTCCTTCTTCTTCAAGGGAACTCCCTCGTGAGCTAGAGCTCCACTCCTCAGATCTCCTCTCTTCTCCAGGGCCTCCCCCCGTTTGCGCAATTCGATGTTCTCGTCCACCTCCGGTTCGGGCTGAACGTCCAAGAGATTGGATGTCCAACCACCCCCGCTCAAGTGAGCTCTGGTGACCTTCTTGTGAACCTGAGCATGTGCGAGGTCGTCCGCCTCCACCGCATGGGGGCACTCCTTCTCGCACAAGTGCACCCTGAAGGTCCAGTGCCCTTGGGTGGACCATGTCAGGAGAGACTCCGATGTAGTCCCCCATAAAGTCATCCTGACCACGGATCCCATCGGCTCCACAACTTGCTGTACTACTTTGCCCGCAAGTTGGCATTCGGTCCCGTAGTACCAAGCCTTGGTGACCAGGATGTACTCTCCTGGGAGATAGGGTCCGCTGCCTCGATCTCTGCCTCCTTCGACTTCTTCTGGGAGAGCCACGTCCTCGTCCGGCTCCTTCTGGCCAGGCTTTCTCGGGACTCCTTTCTTGGCTTGGAATCCTCCCTTTCCTTTCCTTCCAGGGCCTTTCCCCGTGCGCACTGCAGGGCCTGGCCCCGACTTCATCACCTTCGGCTTTCCTTTGCTCTTCCCAGGGCTTGGCCCCGCCTTCATCACAGGGACTGCCCCCGTTCCTCGGGCAGGGGCTCGCCCCGCTGGTCTCTTCATGGCTTTTGGTGGCATTGTTACCACCACCTGGTATAGTCTCGGTTTCGATTATCTCGGTGATAATTCTGGTATTGGCGCTCTCGCCCTCGTTGTCTCCACTTTTCGCCTTTGTCTTTCTTGTAGGCAGGTGGCCTACTGGGAGAAGGAACGCTCCTCTTTCCTTCTCTTTCC
>VSDK01028905.1:283884-334287 GCA_009767595.1 Symbiodinium kawagutii
ATTCTCAGCGTTCTCTAACCTCGCCGTCTTCGCGTCTTTTCTTCTCCTTACCGTCTCCTTTCGGCAAGGGACTCCTGCTATCGCTCCTCTTGGGGCGCTTCGGAGTTACTGGGGCCTCCCTTCTGGAAGGACTTCGAGCTTCCTTCTTGTCTTCCTCTGCTTCGCTCCTCACTTCTTCCTTTTCCTCTTCCTTTTCTTCTTCCTTGTCGCTCTTCTCCTCTGTCCTGGATTTCTTCTCTTTGTCAGGGGTCTCCCCCCGTGTTCTCTTCCTCCTCTTTCCACTCTTCTCGACAGACTTCCTCTTCTTCTTCGCCTTCTTCGGGCTTCTGCTCCTCCTCGAGGAAGTGGCGGCTTCTTTCTCTTCCGAGGCCGGCTTACTGCTAACCGGACGGGCTCCTAGCCAATCGCCAGGAGGCGGTCCTGAGGCAGACCGTGAGGGTACAGCTTTCACTGAATTCTTGGTGTCCTCTTCTTCCGGCTCCTTGGAGACCTGTGCCGGTGCAGCTGGAGCGCTAACAGGGTCTTCGCCCCGTACGACCTTGGCCTTGGTCCAGAACTCGGTGAGCTCCTCTACTTGGTAGAGAGCTGCAGTCAGAACCTGCTGCAGTCCTGGAAGTTCCTGAGGGGGTGCCTCAAGGTTGGTTATCCGGTTCAACCTTTTCAGGGTAAGGCACACCTCGCAAAGGGATCCGGCGATGATATGGCCAAGGCGCCCCTCACAGCTGCTACACATTCAGTCTGAAGCCAAACCTTGCGATGAAACAGAAGTTACCCCCACTCTTTAATTCCGGGGTCGGAAAGACAACAACGATAACAATAATAATAGTAGTAATAATGATAATAGTAGTAATAATGATAACAATATTAAAATGATACTATTACAGTACTAAGAGACACTTGTAATGGTTTGCAAATGTTTTAGATCCCAACCAAGACCATGTTGTTCATTGGAATATGTACGGGGGTCCAGTGACACGCAGCCCCCCCACATTGGTCGCATTGCAACAAAGCTTCCGCCATGTGGATGGGACAGTACTATGATGCAGAAGATGTCGAATGCAGAAGTCAAAGCGAGATGTTCAAAGTGCATGAGATTTTTGGTGTCTATAGAATCCGCTTTCTGGTGTCATCTGATGTCATCTGGTGTCATCTGGTGTCTGTCAAGCTTAAAGAAGCCTAGGAAGGCTTATTGCTTGCACGGCTTGCACTAACACTCAGGTGCTTGTGATGAATGATATCTGAGATGTAAATGATTTCATTGTCCTCAAAATGAAAACACCATGACAACAATCCTGGCCATTGGAAATGGCGACACGAGCAAACAGGTGGGGGTAATGCATCCTGGTCGGCAAGACTCCAACGACGGGAAAAGCGCAACAGGACTCTGAATCCTAAGATGGTCACCATTGCCAAAAGGCAGTGCATGTGCCACGAGGTGCCAACAAACTGCAACTTCCCTCATAGTGTCTTTCAACTTTGGAAACTGCTGCGAATCAACGTGCTTTAACGACTGCAAGTGGAACAATCGGCACTCGTGGCCAAGAGTTCTCTTGGGAAAAGCTGTTGGGGAACTGGATGACCTGTAGAGACTCGAGAAAGCCGGTTCTGGTCCCGGACATTTCCCAAAACAGCTACTGGGCCTGTTCTATGTCTCGACATCAGGATCACTAGCTTACTCCGAAAGCGCAAGTGTTGCGCCCCAGATGTCACGACTTCGCAACATATGTTATCTCCGCATCGGCAATGGGAGGCTTCTGATTGTTTCTGGTAAAGATGTAAGGCTCTTGCCTCCAGTCCAAATTGTTCATCAAATGCAAACGCTTCAAGCCCTTCATCAGGGTGACTCTTTCTCTTGCTTCATGTGGACGTTGCCCTGTCAAACGGACCTAAAGATAAATGTACCATCTTGAAAAGCTTGCTACTTTTCATAGAGACCCTGTTGACAAATCATTCAAGTTCGGACATCTTGGAGTAAGCTTCGCTAGTTCCCCTGAATTCAAACCCAAATAAAGCACAGCCACAAAACTCGAGCGACGTAACCAGCAAGCTGTGGCCGGTCACGTGGGATGGCCTACCACCAGTTTCCACATCAGTTTCACTGACGCGTTGGGGGCAGTACCCAGAGCCCAAGGCAGTGTGGACATCAAAAAGAGGAAAATCCTCTTGGCGAAGGTGGGACTGATCCGGTCAACTGCAACGCAGCAAACTCGGTTTCTAATCGCTCCGCCGGCCAGCATCAAACATTATCAAACATCGATCCGCTTCTGCTGCTCGTTTCAATCAAGTTGTAAGTTGCCGCCTTAAATGGGGCACGCGTATGCCAGTCGTGGGAGTGCTAGGCATTCGCCAAGAATGAATTGAAGGCAGGGTGATTACCCTGGAGGCTCCAAGATGTTGATGCTGCATCACAAGGCCAAAGCATCCAAGTGAAACACAGGGAATAGATTGAAATGTGAAGAACTGACACTATCTACCATCTATAGGATCTAGAACGTCTCCAAAGGTATCCAATAAAGAGCGTTAACAAATCCAAACATCAAGCATGGTCCAGCATCAACCGCTGGAAAACTCTGTACATATCGTACATCAAGCGCAACCTGGATGCCTAAATTGAAGCGCCATAAATAGCACCTGTGGTGAGAGACAAGGTTGGTGGAGTCACAGTCACCGGAGTGTCGTTGCCCTCCAGTAACAGGATCAGAAGTGTTCCTGGCGCTGCTGTGGTCTCATCAACATAGCTGGGGGGTTCTCAAGCGAAAGGGAACCCCAAAAATTGGTGGTTTGGTACTATTGATGGTTGATGTAAAGGATGACAACTGGGGGTACCCTGATTATAGATTTAGCAATCACCATTGATTGAATTCCAAACGAATCCTCTAAAAAATAAATCTTTAAGTTTATCAAATTCATTCCAAAAACGAAGTCTGTGAACAAACAGTGGGTTTTCTGTCACACAAAGTTAAGCTTCACTTATGGTTTTATGAAGTCAAATTATGTTCAGCTTCACTTCAAAGTCATCAGGTTTTTTACCCTGCAGCGGCACTGCCGCTCCTTGAAGAAGGAGAAACGAGTGCCACCAGGAGTTCCCACCAAGTCCTTGGGGCGACCACGACTACGATAACGATTAGTAGAACTTCATGTGGTAGTGATAGATCAATACGTGTTAAGTATAAAGATTATGAGTAGAACTTTAGCAGTGAGAGGATAACAATGGCTAATGCTAGGGGATTTCATAGGTTTTCATAGGGTTATAGGGCTTTATCATGGTGAGTGATAGTTCATAATGGAGAATAATCACTGACAATGATTGTGAAACAACTACTAACAGCTACTATCTAGTAGCAAGTACGTGGCAAAAAAATTAATAGTGGTTAATATGAATGCTGAAACAACTACTAACTAGTTAAGAATGATGGCGAAACAACTACTATAATAGGTAGATTTATGCAGTAGTGATAGCCAAAAAACAATTGTAGTGGTTTGTAATACTTAGCCATTTATATATGTAATCGTTATTATGTACTAATATAACCACATGATTTCGTAGTAGTAATAAGCACATGGTTTATAATGGTTAGAAAGTAGTAGTTCAAAATGGTGGATATTAAGTAATGATGATGGAGAAAGAACTACTAACTAGTAGTAAATATGTAGCAATAAATATTAGTAGTGGTTAGTATACATGATTATTACTATGAATTATCTATTCACAACAACAGCAACAACAACAACAACAACCACAACAACCACAACAAACTACTACTACTACTACTACTACTCCTACTACTACTACTACTACTACTACTACTACTACTCCTACTACTACTACTACTACTACTACTACTACTACTCCTACTACTACTACTACTACTACTACTACTACTACTCCTACTACTACTACTACTACTACTACTACTACTACTCCTACTACTACTACTACTACTACTACTACTACTACTCCTACTACTACTACTACTACTACTACTACTACTACTACTACTACTACTACTACTACTACTACTACGACTACCACTACCACTACCACTACCACTACCACTACCACTACCACTACCACTACCACTACCACTACCACTACCACTACCACTACCACTACCACTACCACTACCACTACCACTACCACTACCACTACCACTACCACTACCACTACCACTACCACTACCACTACCACTACCACTACCACTACCACTACCACTACCACTACCACTACCACTACCACTACCACTACCACTACCACTACCACTACCACTACCACTACCACTACCACTACCACTACCACTACCACTACCACTACCACTACCACTACCACTACCACTACCACTACCACTACCACTACCACTACCACTACCACTACCACTACCACTACCACTACCACTACCACTACCACTACTACTACTACTACTACTACTACTACTACTACTACTACTACTACTACTACTACTACTACTACTAGTACTACTACTAGTAAATATGCGAATAGGTTCATGATATATGAAAATGTTAATTAACCACTACTGCTTGCCCTCCAAATTGGTTTCGCATCTTGGACTGTCGTCATTTAGCATTTCGCAAATTTAGCAGCTCGCGGTGCGGAAATCTAAACGGAGGTTTTGAATAGAAAATCCCTCGAAACATGGCGGTATCTACAATGCTCGGGAGTCGCAAGACCAAAAATCAAAAGCTTAGACAACGGGGAATAGAGCACAGCAGAGGAAAACAGGAGTGCTTTCATCGCGCATTGCAAGCAGGTGCGAACTCTTGTTATTTATTATGATTTTTATGAAGATTTGCCTCGGCTGGTAGCAACAATTTTCATTGAATTTTTCGGATGCAAAACCTCACCCAGAAATTCAGTTCTTTGAATAACGCCAGATTGATAAACCCCAATGTTGATTAATAGGGGTCCCCCCAAGTTCGCCAACTGGTTTCCTATTTAACTGGTACCCCCAATGAATAAACCTATGGTTCACCTGTGGTCAAATGTTGACCCAGATCAACTACCCATGGATAACTAGGGCAGTTGGTAGCTTCATTAATCCAGGGGTTGAACATTGCAATGTTGAGAAACCACCAAATAGCAGGTTGACCATTGTTGTTAGTTATTATCCTCTACTATTAACCACTATTAACCACTATTAATCCAGGGTTGACCATTGTTAATAAGGATTAAATCCCAGGTGAACAGCCAGCTTCAACAGCCGCCCAGCCACCGAGTTCTTGATGCTCTCTCGCGACAGCGCCTCCCCGATGATGGGAGAACCACACCTGGGACGTGGCGAGGCTTCCAAGCCGCCAGGGGCAGCCCCAGCCCGTATGACAGCTCGGGGGTGTTGATGGAGTGCCCCATCCTTGTTGACCATTCCATACCAGCAGGTGTCTCACATAACGGTGCCGTCGAATCCACGGAAAACTCGTGGCCATGGCAACGAGGATGCCAGAGACTCAACCCTTTAGCTTCCAATCTCAACCAGCAGAAGGGCTACCACTCCCAATAGCCACCTGAAACAAGGCAGAGCTAAGACACAAAAAGACGCCGATGTGCTCGCCCTTGTGCTTCTCACGGTTCCTTCGCAGCTCTGCTAGGCAGAATTAGCATGAAAGTCGTTTGATTCTCTTGCAACAGCTTGCAAAGTGCGAGATTAAAAGTGCTCATGCTCCCTGCCTGCTCCCTGCCTGCTACAACTGTGCTGTCGCATTCTAGAAGCCTATCTGTGTGTATCTATGTGTATCTGTCGAATGAATCTTAGCATCACAGTGATGCAATTGCATGATGCGCTCACACCCCGAACCTCGTTTCCTAAGCTGAGTTTCGAATTGGATATCTACTTCCCATCTGGTTACACCGCTGGGGGCCGCTCCTGGCCTCGCTCCCCCGTAGCACGACATACCCCTGGCTCCTGGCCCAGCTCCCTCCTAACCACCGGTAGGCACTCGGTGCCAGCTGCCGAGTAACGTCTTGAAGATACGAACCCCGTTGGGTCGGCCAAAGAACTGGCCAGTGGCGCAGGGAAGTTTCTTCACCTGAGCACTACGCAGTACCTGTGACCGGTGGTGAATATGCAGACCTCCCATAGGTGACAAGTCACAGTCTGCAATGAAATATGACGAAACATTCAACTGCTTCTCCAATGTTGCCTATGAAAATTTATGAAATATCATGAAAGAGTCCCAGAATCATCACATTCACCAGCTTCGAAGCAATAGGAGATACGGTATCACCAGTTCTTCGCATAGGCCGCTGCCAGTGTTGAGGCGACTACCAAGGGCGCGGCTTTTCTCAGCAGAACAAGTCTGATCTGAACTAGACCCTAAACATCCCTAAACCGTAGTTCTATTCATAGTTTGTCCCCTGTAGTCAACCACTATTAACATCTATTAACCATCAAAAGCCATAGTTATCCAGGACACTTCCTGGATGTGCCCGGGTGGCACCACCAAACAACCGTCCAGCCTGCGACAGCTCGATCTCACCGGTCAGGAACAGAGTGATCTCCACAATCCCTGGAGCTCGGAGCTGCACTACTGAACTTTCAGTCGCAACACTTCTAGTTTGTTTATGGTCGATTTTGAAACAGGTCAACATCGATTTTGAATCTAATAGTAGTCATTCAACGAAGCCAATCACAATCACACGCAGTTTCTTGTAGTCATTAATGGTGGCTTCATGGTTGTGATATGTTGGGCCTGCTTGCGTTGACCTTTCCACCTTCTCAGCAGGCCCTGTTGTTTACGAGCCCCGAAATCTACCTAATCTCAAGCCCGAAACCTCAGTGTGGAGGGGGTGCCTTGTGACAACTTGTCATCTGGCTCAACCTCTGAATACGTATCCCCTTCCCAGTGGCGTTTGGAGACTACCTGCCAAATGATAGGGATATGTTAAACAAGAGGGGCGTCTATGTGGGGTTGTTGGCCAGATATTGGATTGGGGTAAAATCATTGTCCTGGAGGACAATGCATGCGATTCTCCGGAGAAATCAGCAAGGTGTACAACAAAAAAATGGAGGTGGCTCCTGCTTGTGTGAACCTTTACTCCGTGTCGTCAGCTTGGGGTGAGCAGGTCCTTTCCTTTAAACTAGAGCCACCTTACGTTTGTGTAAGTGTGTCTATAGAAAAGGCGCTTCATTGAAACATCGAGAACCGTTGAGCTTCTTGAGCTTCCACCACTTTAATGGTAATCGTGCTTAACAATTGATTTCTATCTTGATTGACTATGAGAAATTAATAATGGTGATTAATGTTGATTACAAGTTAACTAAAACTGAGCATCAAATTCTATCGATTGCCATGACCCCTACAGGTTCAGGAGCCAAACAAGCCTCTCGGTCTCTCCAAACAAGAACAGGCCAGACTGAAAGGTGTCAGGTCATCTACCAAAGGGGGTATGCTTTGGGGCATCTTGAGTCTTGAGGAAATGCTGTTGGCTAGGAGCTGGAAAGGGAGTTAAAATCAGAAGGATGCAGGAGATCAACGTTCACCCTGATGGTTTCTACGCCTTTTCCGTCCATGGATCCCGAAAAAGGCATTTCTCAACCCCTCGTAATTGGATGCACTTCGTTTGTCAGTGTCCTCAAATTAGTTGAATCTGTTCAACTCCTTCTTTTCAAGTGATCATTAAATTTTCGGAGGCAATGCCTCATGGGTGGCCCCACACCTCTGGTGCCAGAGAAGTTTCCAGCCCAACCACGGGAACCCAATGGCCTGCCGCTGGACCCTCTGCTGCATCGGAAAGAAGGTTCGAAAACCAGTCAAATTCTTCCTCCGAGGCGTGGCTCGAAGATATGACATCAGGGGTGTTCGAACTAGCGCATCATGAAAGTCAAGAAACCAAGAAAAAGAACCCCGGCAATCAGCAAAGACCTGACACAAACTTTGGGCTTGGTGACTGCTCATTTAAGATTCGGTGATGATCTTTCGGTAGGTTGTGTGTGCGTGTACGTTTCTACGTACATGTGTCAAGATGCTTGTCTGCTGGCAGCCCGAAAAGTGAACTGCTTAACCAAACTTTGACCAATTGACCCTGGATGAAATGAGTCAAAGTAATCCCCAGCCTGACCACGGCAAATCCAATAGAAGTAGATCCTCAGATTGAGCCATCTCCATCTGATCTGACCAAATTCACAGGCTTCACTGCTCTCAGAGTTCACACTTAGTACACTTCGCTTTGCTGCAAATCTCACGGCCTTCGGATGCTCAGCCTGCCCTGAACCCCTGAACCCTTGGCTTAGCAGGGAATGTTTGACGCAGCCAAGGCACTTCTTGGGAACCACCACAAGGTCCTCGATCAACCGCTGCAGACTTGCCCGAGTATCGTCGCTGCCTCACAGAAGGAACCGAAGGAAACCGAGGGGAACGGAGGCGAACAGAAGGGAACCGATTAGGTGCTTCTCTAGTCATAGGTGGAACCCCAGTTACTATTCAATATTAGTCATTTATAGTCACTAAACCAACCATTTTTTGGTTTCCTTATCTTTAAGAAACCACCGATTTTCTTCATTGGATTTACAGCAGTCACCAGTCACTCACGGCATTCTTGAGTGAGTCTCGTTCAATCGAGCAGAGAACTTGATGGCAAACCCGGCCGTACACAAAGGCGCTCAAGCCGCTCAATGAGCCCGGTCAATGAGCTGCAGCAGTTGAACTGCATCAACATGGAGTTATGCCTGATCATAGGTCTGAAGTTTCCATAACTTATGGTTGGAGTTATCATCTACGCAAATTTCAAACTTGTCAAACTCATGGTTTCAAAACCTCTGAAGAGCATAGGCTTGAAATTTCCACTAAGTTATCTAGGGGGCAACGTGACCACTCCTGGTAGCTCCAAATCGCTCGCTCCCAACCAGCGAGTCCCAACGAGCACCTCCTCCCAGTTGGCTTTTCCAAGCCGAAGGCCTGGAGACCGCTCGGGAAGCGCGATGCTCGGCCAGCCATTGAAGCAACTCGTGGCAACGTTTTTATGACGGATGGGTACTGTAGGGGATGGAAAGGGATGATGTAATGGATTATCATACTGTAGATTCCATCATGGATTCCATCATGGATTCCATCATAGATTCCATCATGGATTCCATCATGGATTCTCATGGATTTATATTAGATTATTTTGGATTATCATGGATTATCATGGATCATCATCTGTCATGTCTGAAAATTCCAATCTTACAGGCGTCCTGAACGTGATGGAAAGTGTCGACGGCATGGATTGCCATACCTGTTGTCTCACCCAGGAATAGTCGTCGTTGCCAACGTCCTTTCACCCGGCAGATCGGTGTTCATCCACGGTGCCTGTTGGCCGAGCTCATGATGGTTTCCTTCTGCTTGGATTTCATCTGCACGGATCGAAGGATGGAAGCGAATGGAGTGACCTCAACGGAGAGATCCCGGGTGGCGCATGGTGGCGCCGTGGGGCTGCCCCAACCATGGCAGCAACCTTTCCTCAGATAGGGAAACCTGCCAGCTATGGAGGTACACCATGGACAAAACCACATTCGAAGGTTTTCAACCGCCAAACGCAGCTGGTTAAAGACATTTCTTGGCAAATGCTCAACGATGTGAGGAATTCCTCTCCTTGGTCTCCGGGCGAACTGAGCTGGTTCCGTAGAAAATCTACGAATTTGTATTTATTCTACCTACAAAAAATGGTGATTTTGAGCACAGCCAGCTTAGGGACTGCCAGAAAACTTGGTGCAACCATCATGCCGCAATCCCCTGCTTTCATCACAAGGATGGCGCCTCCAAGACCAATGGCGACTGCAGTTTCAACCGCTATGTGAGATGTCTCTGTGTGGCAGACGCTGTGTCAAGCTTCTGGAACCAAACATGTTAGTGTATCTATTGGCCCAAAGACATGAAATCTGTCGGGTGTGATTCAAGATTTCAATGCCTTGATAATGACAAAGTAGAAAACTATGACAATCTCTGGACAGATCCTTGGTACTCCCAACACTGATGTTCTCTTTCACATGTTTAAATCAAGAAAATAAGTTGGGGCAACATATTTCTTTAACCCCAACCATATTCATTTGGCTGTGGGTCAAAAACCCGTACCCCTGGTTCCCCTATCATTAACCAACCCGTTTTCCCTATGAACTTGTTGGTTGTTATCCCCATGAAGCCGTTGGTTGGTTAACTGCTTGACCCAGATCGCCATTTAAACCCCACCGGGGAGTGCTGCAGTCGAGCCACGCCAATGCCAGCTCCCACCACCATCAGAGTCTCGAAGCCCCAAACTTTCCTCGGTTTGTGGGCGCAGCTGGCAGTCCGCAGCCATTTCGAAGCCAACTTGGCTGTGGGTCAATATCAACCAACAATAATGGCTTATAATGGCCAACCAAATCATAGGGAAAACAATGGTTAATGACAGGGGAACCAGGGGCACGGGGTTTTGACCCACAGCCACTTCTGAACTGGAAGAACTGTGCTACTGGGTTCATGCTTGGCTATGGGTCAAGCAGTTAACCATCAGTATTAAGCAACAAAACTACACGGAAAACAATGGGTAATGATGGGAACCAGGGCGACAGGATTTTGACCCACAGCCGCTTACCCAATCCATTGAACCATCCAAGAAGATGAAAAACGGATCGACCAAGAAATGGTCAGTCGGAAAACCACTCGATTTGAGAGTGCCAACTCTTCAAGTTTCTCAATGTTCAAGGAAATGTTCAAGGAAAACCACTTTGTCAAGCCATTCCGGTGCTACGCGACCCCATCCAGCAGCCCATCATGACGTAACCACGGTGACACCCGTGACGAGGCACTGTGCTGGAGCACCAAAGGGTCCAGTCACCTGTAAGACCACTCCCTGCGAGGCAGCGCCGGCAACGGCGCAGAAGAATCAGGGAAAGACAAGGGAAAAACTATAGATGAACAAACTTACAAATAAACAAGAATGGGAAAGACACTTTATCTATAGTTTATCAAAATCATGGAAAAATATCTAAGAATTGTTTGATAAACTATAAATAAACTAGAAAGACAAGGGAATTGTTACCTTTTATAAAACTATGGATGGTTGATAAACTAGATGGTCTTGGGGGGTCCCCTATTCAGATGTTGGATATCAAATTGGGCCGTTTAGAATGCAGAATAGAGGGCTAAATACTCCCAATGCATGCCGCGTAACCATCTATCATGGCGGAGTAGATGCTGAATATCAAATTGGACCATCCCCAATGGATAAGTGGTTTAAATTTTGAATATGGGGGATATCTTATGTACTTCAGGATGGTTACAGATGTATCTTATCCAAATTACACCCAAATGATCATTTATAAATGGGAAGCAAATGTTTTTACGTCTACTTGAAAACAGTCATGCCAATGGTGGACATCCAATCGAATTTCTGCATGGAAGAAACCAATGCTTTGCCATGCGGAATAGATCTCAACCACTCTGCAGAAAGACTGGTTTTAACTCTTTTCAACTTTCGTGGGATGAATGTCCATGCATCCATAGAACGAGCCAACGTGATTCAGCCTTTCCTTCCCAGTCTACCAGCACATCTAGTGCAGACCGTCAGACTGGAGCAGTATCAATCATCTTCGATGATGGAGATTCCTACTGACCATGGCCTCATGGCCAGCCATGGTCAATCATCACGTGCAAGTCTCACTGCGAAAACCACCGGCACCTCAGGTGGAAGCATGCCCGGCTGAACTCGGCCTTGGCAACGAGGCGCCGGAGTTTGATGAGCAGAACCACAGCTTCAAAATCGATGGTGGTTTCGACCTAGCCATAGGGAACCCCAAAAAGCTATGGCTGGTTTACTACTTCAAGATGGTTGATTGACTACTATAAATGGTCAATATTGCATGATTTGAGGCTACCCCTATGACTTGAGAAATCACCATATGATGGTTCTATTTATTCATATGATGGTTATGTAAGGATTAATGTGGATTAGGAATACTTAATGAAACTTTTTTCCCCCAACGGACAAAAAAAGGAATAAGGCGGCGAAAGATGCACAGTGGCACACTGAATCCAGGGCGTAAGGTGCTCAGCCAAGCTGCTGAACATGGTCTCTCCAGATTGTACTGGTTCTACTTGTTTGCCTTCGAGGCAGCACCGGAGATTTTGCGCTGTCATTTCTTGGGCTTCAGGTCATTCTCCAAGAGGATTCCCTGTTGAAGTGTCATATGGGTGTTTCTCAAAATAGGGAACCCCCGAAATCATCCAATATTTGCCATTTATAGTATTGTAAGAAATACACCAACCATTTTTATCCACTTTTGGGACCCCTATATACTTTGAGAAACCCCAATATGACCATCCCCTAGTGATGACTAACACTTGTAAGTCGAGCATAAGTCACATCATGATGACACGCCAAGAGGGCCCCAGTCAACCGGTCCACAAGGCACCCAGTACCGATGGTGGTCAGACTCCACACAGTGTGGACTGGCAGGACTAGCTTCGCCATCCCAAAAACATGAGTCAATCAACCAACCATTCTTAGTATTGGGGAAAATAAAAAATGTTTCGCACCTACCAAACAGCAGTTGTTCAAGCATTGTTGTTGACTCTTATATCTTATTATACCCTGCTACTAGCCACTATAATCCCATGTTGAAAGCACCAAAAAGTAGAAGTCTACAACAAAAGCAGGTCGTCTGAGCGGCCTGAATTGCTTCGGCCCAACAGTCGTGGACCCTGATCTCCAGTGGCCTGACCAGCGTACGTTCGCGGCGCTCGTTGAAAAAATGACATGTCGTGACTTGCAAGGGCCAAGGGTCAACCCACAAGTGATGAATCCCAGCCATTATTTTGGTTGTGCGTAAGCACAACCGTTGCAACTCCCGGGTTCCCCACGTTTCGGATCACAACTGATCATAGGACTGAGCACAAGTCCCGAAACTCGTCACCCGTCACCTCTTCCCCCGGCGCTGACTTGGCCGCGGCCACTCTTGGAGTGTTGTAGATGATAGGGCCTTGTTAAGGCACAGTTGCACGGCTGGCACGGTGCTTCCACTGCTGCATCAAGCCTGGGATTAGCTGTCAAACATCACTACTTACAAGGTGGAAGCATCATCAACATCAACAATGTAACAAGGCTGCTAGTAATACCACCTGCTGGTAATACCAACAAGAATCAGTTTTCTGCGTTTTCTGCCTCAATGTGAAACATGGCCCTGGGCAGTATCAGTTGATTAATGTATCCTGGTCAGATAATACCAACAACAATGAGTAACCATCATCAACATGAACAATGTAACAATGAATGGCTGTCAGTAATACGAACTGCTAATAATACCCAGCACAATGAGTAACAATCAAGGGGCGATGTTGGTGACCAGCAGTTGGTATTACTGGCAGTAATATTACAATGGTATTTGTAATGCCAATAATTACCAACAACTACTAGGAATACCAACTACTTACCAACAATGAGTAACAATTTGTATCATTAATATAATACCAACCATTAGTCATACCAACTACTTGCGCAGTGTGCTAGTAATACCAATGACAATCATCAACCATTGCCGTTGGTAACTCCAAGTTGCTGCTGCTGGAGACCACACACTTGTTGTACTCAATCAGCAAAGGAGCCTCCATGCGTGCCGGCACTGGCACCGATGGAAGAAGGGACCCACAACTCGTCCAAACGTGTAGCAAAAACCCGAGCAAAACCCATTAGTTGTTGATTGTCCCCCCACTGTTAACCATTTTCGTGAATCATTGTTGGCAATCAACCACCATTAGCTGCTACAACTCATGGGAGGATTACAGATTGCCTGAATTGTTTTTCGCCACGTGAACTGCAACTTTATTCTGGTTCAAGTACTCCAACAGGATGTGCGGGAAGCATTATTTACAAAGCAATTGCAATCCCAATCAGCTTCCCCTCTCTCAGGTGTGCAAACATAATCATAATCCAACACGCTGTATGATACCTTTTCAGAATAAAGCCTCCAGCATCCTGGAGTCCCACTAGCTCAAAGGGACCTCCTGACGACTTCAATCTCACAGATGATCATCAAACCTGGTTGTACCAAAAAATCCATTAAATTTCAACATTTTATCAGCAATCAATACTTAAAACTAACTTAAAACTTCAAAATGAGCCCAACCGCAAGACTTCCCCAAGACTTTCCCAAGACTTCCCCCAGACTTCCCCAAGACTTCCCCAAGAGCCACGTCATCACCACATATCTGTGCCTTGGGCGGTTTGCTTTGTGCCGGGTCAATGCCCTGCGCTTGCGCAGGAGCTTCCTGGGTGAGTCGCTTTCGCAAGGCCGAGCACCTCAGAGACGCGTCGCGGATCAGGCACTCTGCTGTTGAGCACTCTGCGCTGGCACCGCACCGGAGAACAGTAACGACTTGCTGCGGATCACGGACACCACCGATGGTCAGCAGTCGGACATGTGCTTCTTTTTTGCTTAGTTTGGCCTCAGAGTTTTCTGCATCAACCTGTACACTTTAAGGGGACTTCATGGCGACTTTACAGGGACTGCACAAGCCATGGACAGCGACTCTGCTGGAGGCTGACATCGTCTTTCAAAAACCAATCGCACAAGTACCAGCACGAGACCAACAGTTTTTGTTTGTTGGTAAATCTTCCTTGCAACGGCTCTTACCGACTGGCAAGGATCGGACACTCACGGGATTCTCCATGGTGCCAAGCCAAAGGTAGGCTGAATTTAGAGTAAAACTAGGAAAACACCAAATGATCAAATCCTGCACCTACATGACCATGTGTTGGTGAATCTTCGTTGCCAGCTTCTTGCCGGCTGGCAGGTACCGGTCACTCACAGGATTCTCCATGGTGCCAAGCCTAAGAAAAGCTGAATTCAGAGGAAAACTAGGGCACCAAATGATCAAATCCTGCACCTACAGTGACCTACACATCCATGACCATGCCCATTTGCAGAGGGACGTTGCGCGCACTG
The DNA here is from genome assembly GCA_009767595.1 of Symbiodinium kawagutii. Classification (NCBI taxonomy): domain Eukaryota; class Dinophyceae; order Suessiales; family Symbiodiniaceae; genus Symbiodinium; species Symbiodinium kawagutii. The sequence continues at coordinate 298,794 of VSDK01028905.1, forward strand.
TCATCATCCCCTCCTAGAGTTGGATCGCCCGTGTAGCCAACTTGAAGGGCTTCTTGGATGGTGGCACACTCCTGGCAACACAACCAAGTGTACACATCCTTGAAGACAGTGCTACAGGTGCTGTGCTCCAGGCCAAACTTCTGGCGCAAATGTTGCCGATGCAGCAGATTCATCGCGAAGAAGGGGAGGCTCACGAAGCCCGCCAAAGCTGGACATGTCGCAAGAAGAATCAGCGTGCCAGCTCCAAGGGCAAGCCTAAGAGTCAACATCTGCCAAAAGGTCAATCCCCAAAACCTGCTTTTGGGCGAGCTTGCCATAGCAGACCAAAGAACATTTGGGCAACAGCATCCCCAGAAGCAAACACGGCCGCTCTGACAGCATCCTTCGAAAAGACCATATTCAAAGCCAGGTCCTCCAGAACGTCGTCTTGCATCTTCCAGCTGTGGTCTGCATCCCGCGCATTTGCTATAAATCAAACCTCCGACCAGGTTGCCTACGCAGAAAACAATGGACATCACAAGTAGCAACCTCACAGCAAAAACCATGAGAAGAAGGATCAACTTGGCCCGTGCTTTTGCTGCTGCTGGTGCTGCCTCCTCAGCCTCCAGCACAGCCTGCTGCTCCATCTCAGCCTTGACAATCCGCTCGTGGTCTGGATCTCCCGGAACCGCGTTCAAGTTCACATGATACTGTTGCGACAAGGAGCCATGAATGGGCCCGGGGACCGGATGCTCTTGCGACAAGGAGCCATGCATGGGGAGGAACGTGCCGCCGTCCGCGCATGCGCAGGGCACGACGATCAGCCAGAAGGTCGCAGCAACACACCCAACCCTTTGAAGCTGCATGTTCGAAGGATGTCGAAAGACAAATGCCACCAGTTTTGATCGTTTGACCTTGAGCCAAAATGTGGCGAGATTCGTCTCACCTGATCCTTAGCTCAGGCGCGCTGCTGGCACCGCTCAGCTGGGACGGCGCTAGTTTGTAGGAGTCCCTCTCCACGGAAGTCTCTACCGCCCAGATTGAGAAGAGAGCTAAGTACACACTCTGCAGCAACCATTGAAACTAAAGGTCAGTGAACAAGGGATGATGGTTGAGTTCACGATGGTTCCAAATGATCAATCATTATAGCATCATCTGCGAATGGCTTTCATGGGGACCCCAACAAGAATCGATACACCACGGCACCCATAAGCAAGAATGACGTTGCCAACATTCACATGGCAATGGGTCAAAAACCCCGTACCCCTGATTCCCCTATCAACCATGTATAATAACGGTTGATACTGGTTGATAATGGTTGATAATTCTTCCCACAAGTTCAGAATGGCTCATGATGCCGACCTTCACCATTCCGGCCGCGAAGGCAGCCCACTTTCAGGTGACGAATCAGTGGAAGCACCCTGGGACAACATGGGCTCCCGGGTAGCGGCAAGGGGCCAATCCAAGCTGTTGGGCGAACGGATGTGGACAGAAATGCAATTCTCCTGGCGCAGCAACTGGCGCCGGTGCCGCTATGCTGTCCCTCCACTCAAAATCATGAGCGGGAAAAAAAAGGTGCTATCCCCAACAGCCCAGTTGAAGCATCATTCATATGACACAATTGATTGATGATATCAAATTATTGATGCTTAAGAATATACCTCACAAGAATTAAACCATCATTGTTGAGGATCAATTACATTCTTAACCATCATTAATCATCACCAATGGCTCGGTTGTCGAAACGATCATCACATTAATTCAGAAGCCTGCGGCAGAGATCGAAGCTGCAACACCTTTTGAAAGTGACCAGTTTTCAATCGGAGCTCGTTTCAGGACCATTTTCCGGCGAGCGAATGGGATCCAAACCCCTTGCTTTACACGTGGAGGACTTCCTGTGTCAACCTGAGGAGAGGAAATGTTCAACACTGGACCGGCAACGTTCTATTGACTTGTTTTGTTCACTTCAGTGGCAGGTGGATCCATTGCGGAGTGTGTCCTGCTTTGAACAACAGGGAAGCTGGTTCCTTTTGGGGCTGTTGGTAGTTGGGAGGTCATGCCTTTGAGTGGAATGTATAGTTCTCAAAAATCTCAGAAGAACTTCCCGCATGGTACTTTGGTTGGTGAATGGGCATTGATTGCCTCAGCTGAATGCAATCTCTGGCCAGCCACATTGTCGCCAACCCTTGGAAGTCCTTTCAAACAAAGTTCTGGAATTTGCAAAAGTTGTGCAATTCCCAAAGTTGATTGTTCTGACCTGGAGCCGCAGCATTAATCGTCACCACTATCATTATTGATTTATCAAGTTTTATCAACCAGTCTGAATCATAATCAATCAACAACCAGTCTGAATTGTGACTAATTCTTGTCTTAAGCACAATTATCAACCAGTAAGCCATTGTAAACCAGTACGAATCATACTTAGGCGTAACCCATATGAGTTGACTAAGATCTGCATCTCGCTGCTCCAGTTGCACCGTTGGTCCTCAGGAGCTGAGGTCAAAGTGAAAGGATGCCATTCACCCTTCCAGCCCAGCAGGATGTATTGACCAGCCTGGAGGCTCCCAGGGAAGTCGAGGCTAGCCCCATATTAAGCATAGCTAACCAGTAGTGAAATGGCCAGCCCAACCTGTGGAAGTACCGATCAGCTGCCAACAGGTCGTGCGAAGTGCAACTGCCTATCCTTCCGTGCGCACCGCCGAAGTTTTTTAAAACTTTAACAGGGACGAAAAGTGTCCACAACCTGGCTGTGCAGCATGGACAGTGCCACATCATGACCCCTGTAGCGAGCGTAAGGGAACGGCTGGGGGCTTCTTCAGTTAGCACGCACAAAGGATCAAGGCTGATCCCGTGGCTGTAACTGGTGGGACCATGGGGATTGCAAGTACCATTTCTGTGGGTACCATTTATAAATGGCAGAACTAACCATGGTTGCATTCACAACTTACTCACTGGGATAGTCATCCAAGTAATCATGAAGATGTGCAAGGAATGGGATGTCAACAGTGCCTCAATCCTGTTCACATCGGTTCACTCCGATCAGGTAACGGTTTTGTCATCTTGAGAACAGGCTACCATGGCATGCCATGCTTCTCGCACCAGATGGGAAAGATAGAGGAAGATGCTGGAAAGACCGCCATTGTGCGAAAAGAAAAAAAGAGGCTGTCAACAGAGGACACACCAAAAAAAAATCAGGTTTCCCGACTCAATGTGGTCGTTTTCGGATTTGGAGAGGCCGTAAGAAGCTGGACCATTCATAAAGATGCTGCGCCTGATACACAAAGCCTTGCGGTATTTCGAAGGTCAAACCAATCACATCTCCTTGGTGCCGTGCTGGAGTGGGGAAGTCACGTTTCAAACCTGTGAACAACTTGGGATTGCAGCATCCCATATCTTCATTTCTTGGTTCGAACCAGCCACATGAGTCCAAGAATCTTGGAAGGAGCTTGACGTGTCTCAAAGTAAGGTACAGTTCTTGATGGGTAGAGAGGAGCATGCGATCCACCAAGACAAAGATTGCAGGGAAGAAGAACCTCGGAAGAAGCCAAATGAATTGCGATTCGCATCCTGGCAAACAATCTTTCATCAGTGTTTAGACAATTTGTGAACTGCTGATGGCAAACTAATCTTCGAATATCTGCATTCGCACAAGCAAACGGGCATTAGTGCAAAGTTTCTTCCAACTGAAAGCTTCCCGCTGGTAATCCCACAATGAGGAAGACATACTACAGTGTACTACCCAGTTTAACTGCTGGCTGCCAGAGACTGTCGACCAAAAAAATATCAAACATCCACTGGGCTGAGAGTATGTGTTGGGAGCATCTGAAGCTCAAAGTGTTCTCCCTGGCTGCTGCACAGAAGCCAGATCCACAGCCGTGCAGGAGCATGAAGCAACAGCAGAACGTAGATGAACTTCCAAGACATGTGCACCCTCCAAAACCTGAGTGCCGCGAGCATGTGTCTCGACTGGCCCAACCGTTGCACTAGAACAGCAGCCCAACTTGACCAGGAGGCAGATTGAAGCCACCCATGCGACGCGCCAGACAGTTTGTACCACGGCGAACACAAGACTGTGCCTCAGCGGAAGATGTTCAAAACAGTGGCGAGTAAAGTACCTCAGAGAAATAAATCCAATGTATTCATTCTATGTATCAATCCGCCTCAAAGTATGCACACGTAGAATTCCTGGAGTATATATTTGCCCAAGCTCAGCAGATTGCCAAGAGTCGGTTATCAGGATGGCCAACATCAAGACGGTCAGGACGATTCCAGACAGAACCGCGCAGCGGTTTCGGAGATTCAGCACCTGGAGAAACAGAGGATGGTCGACACGAGGGCATAGAGAAATCCTAAGTCATCATTGACACCATGGAATCCATCGAATCGTGACTCTAGCGTGATCAACCAACCTGAATTCTTCATGTCCGTTGACAGCGCTATCTCCCTACACAAACACTTTTGGGATTTCATATGGGCAGCCTCATGTGAGACGTGTCTTTTCATTATATAATCGCGGATACATCGCTCAGGAAGCTACATGTGGGGCTGAGTGGTTGCGCCTGCAGCCAGACTGACATACCACTGGTTGTCTCGTCGGACGTGAGCCCCCACAAGTGCAAGGGATCCATCTGCATCACCGGCGAAACGTAGATTCCGTAGGCATGCACCTGGCAGGGCATCCGTGTAGCGATGATGGTTCTGGCACTGTTTCTCTTCGCTGAATTTTGTAACATCTGACTATTCACGGCCTGCGATGTGCTAAGCTCTGAACACAGTGAGCAGCAATGTGGATGAAGGCTCCCAGGAAGGTGAAGCCGGCAATGACCATGTGGAAATTGATCGGATCCTCAGGCAGTTTCTCTCAATGGAATGTTACGCCGTGTCCTTCTTGCCAGGTCTTGCCAGAGGGAATTTGTGAAGATCCCATTGCCAGCAAATTTAACAAAATTCCAGCACTTTTAACCCGGCGTTTTTTAGCAGACCCAGCTCTATGATGAGATAACACCCAAGTCATGCAAACCAGCGAAACCGAACGATGATAATCGGAACTGGGGACAGAAACTGGTGTGACTTGCTGGAAGCGCCGCTGCACACAGCAGTGTGATGATTTGTACATTTCCCAGTATGCCCTGGAGCCAGTCTGTGTCTGCCCAGCTACATCTGTCGGAATCCACTCGCGAGAAGAATGCATGCGCCTGTGAACATATAGGCAGCTAAGTGAAGGTCCAAAAATCGGCAAAGTTTCGGACAGTGCTCTTAGAAGGATCCATATTTCGCTCTCAAGCCACCCCGGCCAAATTACCAAAAAACCTGTGGCAAAAGAAGGCTGCAACCTCTCTCTCCCTTTCTCCCTCGCTCTCGCTCTTGCACTTGCTCTCCTTCTTCTCTCTGCCCTCTCCCTCTCCCACTCCTTCTCCCCTCTTGCCATCCCTCTGCTTTCTCCCTCTCTCTTTCTCTTTCTTTCTATCTATCCATCACACTGGATATCCAACACAAAAACATCGAGAAAAGAACGGACGGTAAAGGGCGCAATGCTCCAAGCTGACCCGGAATCCGGACCACCGCAACCGTGCCAACCCCCGTGGCAGGCCACCAAGACCCTACTTTAGCTTGCGCAGTACCACGCAATAGCACCGTCTGGCCGGTTACTCAAAGTGATCCGTCCATTCTGCATGCACGGTTGCTCCAAGTGATCAAGTTTGTTATCACTCAATGACTTTGGTCAGGTCAGACTGAGTTCTCTTTGCCTGCCAGCTGTTTGCAAGCTTTTGAGCGTAGGCAGCACCAACATTGCGAAGTTCAAGTCCATACTGTAGCCACCACCCTGCACAGCGCAACTGCACTGCTGTAATGACAAAGGAGCTTCTCAATGTAGCGATGCAAAACATGAAACACCCAGAAACACCAAGAGAAAGTCCTGCTGACATGCTGCACCCAAACTGCCATCCAACTATTCACGGGAGATCTGATGGTTACCTGAACCCCCTCACCCTCGTGTGGACCCTGGGGTTGCCGCAATTGACACGTCAACGTGACCGTCACTTGGCCTTGGCGACCGGATAGGCCCAGGAGCCCTTGAAACCTCCATGGAGGTTGGAGACGAAGCCGATGGCGAAAACGATGAGGTTCAGGAGCCCGTACCTGACACGGGGGGTCAGCCCGCCGTGAAATGAGGGATGTTCAGATTCATGGGGTACATCCAAGTTGTTTAACTAACAAGTTGTGTATCAATAAACCGACTTATTGACGTAATCAATATATCCAAATTATTAATAATTCTTCTAACTTTCAATCATAGATTTTATGTGAAGCTGTGAACTTTTATTGATGCCAAGTACTGGAAAGACCTGAGAAGTGCAAACACCCTCATGGACCCTCATTTACTTGTAAGCTTAAACTTGTGAAGTGCAAACAAGAAAACTCAAAAAAAAACATGTCTGAGGCTGTTGTGCTTCTTGGAAAGTCTAATCGGATCGGTAGAGGTCCTTGACAGACCAATCCAACCACCTTATGAACACGGTCCTCAAATAGTGCAGGATGACTGCTATTGCTGATGGCTGATGCAGGGCTTTCAAAAAATAGGAGATGTTTCAGGGTCGAAAAAGGAAAAACAACAAGGAAATCACACCTCGTCCAGGAATCCAACACAGGATTCAGCTTCTGCACGGTTCCACAGTTGCATGGTTGCGGGGTTCCAGGGTCTAGAGTTGCCATGCTTCCAAGGTTCGAAAGGCTCCAGGATTCCAGCATGCCCAGGTTCCCAGTTGCAAAGTTCCAGAGTTCTGGCAGAGTTTCAAGGATGGAAGGTTCAACGGTTCCCACTTTCCAGGATTCCAAGGTTACATGGTTCTCCGGTTGTACACTTGAAAGGCTCCAAGCATCAGGCTTCCAAACTTGCTTGGATCCTGGGTAGCATGGTCGCAAGGTTCCGGGCACCCAACATTGCATAGTTTCCAAGGCTTGGCTGGTTCCAGGTTTCCCAAGTTCCACGCTTCAAAAATCAACTGTGTGACTGAACTCAAAGAGGTCAACGCTCCTTTTTATCTTGGCTTTTCTGCTTCTGATCAAAAGGAGTAATCTCCAAATAGCTTTGGTTGCGTTCCCATACAAGGAACGGTCTTCTTGACCTGTGTGGCTTGCTGCCACTGCCCCTTACCTGCTACACAGGAAGGGGCTACTTGACAAGTACTTCATAGGGGGAAATCCTATGAAGCCTCGAGGGGTGGGGGGGAAGGGAAAAAAGAAAAGAAAGGTAAATCACCTTAAGCTATTTTGGCTCAGATGTGCATGTCAAATCCTTGAGCCAAAATGGCATATGAGTTTGCATTCAACAGTTGAACATGTGCACCAAGCCTGCCCGAAGCACTACACATTTCACAACTGTGTGACTGAACTCAAAGAGGTCAACGCTCCTTTTTATCTTGGCTTTTCCGCTTCTGATCAAAAGGAGTAATCTCCAAATAGCTTTGGTTGCGTTCCCATACAAGGAACGGTCTTCTTGACCTGTGTGGCTTGCTGCCACTGCCCCTTACCTGCTACACAGGAAGGGGCTACTTGACTCCAATGCATTCCTATCCAAAGCATTTCAAGAGATTACAAAAACGAGAACACGTGTGAAAGTGTGGGTAGGTCCAGGCGCCAAATCAACGTAGAGACATGCGACGCTATGACTGTGAACTGCTCCTGCCTCCAGAATGTGTCTTGGAACCCGTTTCGACTGATGCCGTCACTCCAGTTGCTTGCGCTCTGGATCCATTCATACCATGTATAACACCTGAGGTGAAACATCAGCAAATGGACCATACGGCTCATGTGATCCAACGTTGGGACATCTGATCTGCCTTTAACAAGGCTCATCAAAGAAGCGATGTTATCGCAAAACCAGATACAAGCACTGTCCCTAAAATCATCTGGGAATTGAAGTGCGGCCTGTAAGACCATGAGCAGCTCCAACTGGGCGATCACTGTTGGTTGGTTGCCCCAAAGGTTGCGCACCTCTCTGGTGACCTCGACGACAGCTCCGGTTCTATGCTTATGAGCATTTATGAACAAAAATCCTCCTGTGCCTAAAGCATCACCTTCATGAGCTGCATCGGATGCTCCGATGAGTCGCAAGAGAAATGACTGGAAGACGGGTACCATGCGGCTGGGTTTCATATGCAGCATCTGCTTGATGGTTCGCAGTGCATCTGCAATTTCTGGTGTAAGGACACTGGCGCTGGCGTATTGACGCTCTTTGATGTCTACTAGTCCTGACCTAGCGATTTTTCCAAAGGCTGCGTGGCTAAGAAACGTCAGGCATCCAAACAACTTGGCAGCGATGCCTGGTGCAAGGCTGCGACTCTGGAAAGCTGTATCAATGAGATCATGGATCTTTTCTAAGAGCTTTGGCCGGATCCAAAGATGGATGAACGGATGTTGGGCTGTCACATCGAAGTTATGGACTACTCCAAGAAAGTCTCCACTTTTCGAAGGCTCTTGCCTATTCTCCTCTGAGAAAGGGAACCCGATGATAGCCATGGTCTCCTCCAGGGTTTGCTGCGCCTGCAGCGCGATCGCATCAAAGTCCTGCGCAGTGACGTCGTCGAAGTACAAGCTGCATAGCATGCGTAGAATCCTTCTAGCCACCGCTTGGAGGAAAAAGGAGACTCTGTTGAATGCAGATACTGCCAAAGGTAGGCCAAAGAGCATACTGTGGTATCGACGATACATGGCACACCGCCTACCATGATGCCAATACGTTACCAAACACAAATAGCTGTGTGAAGGTAACATGGGGATCTTCCTATAGGCATCAGCGAGATCTTCTCCAATCGTGGAAACTCCAAGGCCTGGCTGCAGCACACTACGGTGCCTTTGTTGCAGTGCATTCTCCAAGCATTTCAAGTGGATGCACGGTTGCAAGGCCGAGCAAAATCTAAGGTGGTTGCCGTCTTGACTTAGCCGGGACTGGCCACCGGCTGCTGCGTCGTCGATGACTCTTTTCTTGCCAGAACTCTGAGTAATGACAAATCTCTTGATAAGTCTGCAGTTGGAAGCATGCTGACTGATCTCTGCAACAGGGCGTTCAGGCGTGCACCAATGCTTGGCTTCATCGGCTTCTCCAGCGTCGATGATGACTTGATCGTCGGGCCCACTGTGTAGAGACTGCACCCGTTGCCGGCCATCCCCACAGGCGTCCTTGAGTATGTCTTCCATGGAGACGTAGTCTACTTCCTGACTCCCCCAGATTCCACAGGCAGGAACATGACCAATAGCTTCGAACCCTCGAAAGAGCTTGGCGCAAAGGCTACTATCTGGCCAATGCATGACCAACACAAGGACAGCAATGAGCGCCAGGTGGATAGCTGGATTGACCTGGCGTACCTCAGGGTGCTGTTGCGACCTCAGGTATTGGGAGACAGCTTCCAGCTTCTTACCCAAGTCAGCTATGACGCGAGCTGCTTTCTGCCTAACAGCTTGGATGCTATGGGCAGCTTCAGCCATGCATGTTGCAGCAAAGTGCAAGTCCCAATCTGCAACTTGGGGCGCTTCCATCGGCAAACTTTGATCGCGCAAAGCAAGACATGCATGGAAATGATCCAGGGGTGTCAGACCAAATGGGACCACCGGGGGGGAGTGCATTCCGTTGTGGTCCTGATCCAGATTGTTCAGATAAAGCTGCTCTTCCCCCAATCACACCCACACGCTGCAGGATTTCCGGGCCTAAGGGCCCATCTGCTGCAACTGGCTGCCGGGGACGCCCAGCTCGAAACTCCATGAACACATCGTCATTGACAAGGTGAGCGATAGGGGGCCACGACACTCCATAGAAGGTAACATCTGGGAACTGCGATCGGATGCCAGCTACAATTGCTGCTTGGGTAAACGCTACCGGAGATGTTTTCACCATTCGAACAGGCCCTAGCCAAGGGTTGCGCCTCTTCGGGTGAGCTCGGGCCTCAAGGGACTCATAGACCTTGGCAATCAGCACGTCTACATGACAGGGCTGTCCTACAGGACAGTCACATGCAATTCTTTTGCCAATCAACGCTTCAAGATTCTTCCCAGCCAAATACTCATCGATGCCTGCAATGAACTTGAGAAGCACAACTACAGGGGTTCCATCCTGCCCAATTTTGAAGGTGTTGCACCAGTGTGAACACGGCAATCGATGCCTGAAGTGTCCATGTCCAGCATACAAGACATCTGAAGGTAAACCTTTCTCTTTGCTCCACACATCCAACACCTGAACTCGGACGGGGAGTTTGGAGTACTTACCGTGCTGGGGGCTATACCCACATTGAATGGCTGTAGGAATCATAGAGTCCTCACGAAAAGTGCTAGCTGGCAAGTCCAACCATCCAACTCGATCACCTGAACATTCAATGGTGGGCATGCTGCCCAACTTCAACTTCCCGAATCCTTGCCGGACTGCCCAGTAGCTTGCTGCTACGGCCAAACTGAAGCTCAGTGAGGCTGTGTATTCGGACTCCTCCGCGCTGGGAAAGTATGTACCGGATGCTGTGGTACGAGGTCTCCACTCATGTTCATGATGGTGATGTGCACAAATCAGTTCGGGTAGCTTGCTATATTCAGCCAGATTATGTCGGATGAGCTGCCGCTTATGTCGGGTGGCCAATAAACAACAACTGTCATACTTCCAGTCGTCCCAGACACCTTGTTCATACAAGTGCTTCTCTACAGGATCATTCCAGTGATGACTCCTTCTGGGATTCTCTCTGAATGCTCCTCGCCCTTGCCTGCGCATCATGGTTTGAACTGCTAGAACAAAATCACTAGCTGAATTGTCTGCTTCAACCCTAGCTCGATCTGCTGGACTCAACCCCGGTAACCCTCTCGGATGCTCGGCGGACCTCAGAGGTTGGGGACTCGACCTGCCAGGGATGGCAATCTCTCGGATGCGACTCTTGGTGGAACAGTCCATGGCGGTGGAAACAAGGGGACACTCAGGTAATCTCACTCCTATGGCTTTGCGAACAGGAGTAGAATTGATATCGAATTCTTTGTCCAGCTTGATGTCAATTGGTTGCATCACTTTCCAACCACACCAGCTAAATGCTTTAGCTAACGGGAATCGAGGGCCGGAAAAAACATCCAAGAAAACTGGGCGGTCATCATCAGTGACGGCACTTTTTGACCAAGCAGACTGCAGTGCATGCAAATTCTCCTGGTATGCCACCAGGTCTGATTCAGCTGTGCCAGCTGGTGTGTTTCAGTAGGCACGCTGTTTGTTCTCACATTTCTGGCCAACATGGCCGGGATGCCCGCAAACTCGCCCCGATCTCAAGGGCCGGGCACAGAGATGCTCCCCATTGCTGCATCGAGCCTCACGTTGATGGGAACACTTGTTGTGCTGCCAAGCTTGACATAGAGGCTTGCCGTCCCTAAGATGAGTGGCCAGTTGGTTTCCTCCAACACGACCACTGGGTCCACCCGGTGCACGAGGTGCCTGTGCGGGTTCTGCTGGCCGCATGTGCGATTCGGGCAACCACAACGGATCACGAGTCGTGAAGATCTCGTCGACCACAGCCCCAAGAGTTTTGGCTCCTTTGGAGAACTCTGCGGCCCAAGCAGTACGCTCAGCTAGATCCAACTTTTCAAGAACCTGAAGTCGATGTGGCTGCCCTTCCCCGAGCTTCATCACAAAGGAAACTGCCCGGTGGTGGTACTTGTACACTACGTCCCATGGTACCTTGCAGTATGCCACAGTGCTGGTGGCCAAGGACTCCGCTTCAGCCGGAGCATTCTCGACCTTCTCTGCCCCCACAATGGCCAAGCCCAAACAGTAGGTGTACAGGAGGTCGAGGTACTTACTCACACTCTTCTCCGCCTCATGCTCGTCACCCGTGGAGCTGTAATACAAATTCTCACCGATCTTGCGCTTCTTAACAACCTGCACTCTCTGCTCTCCCAGGGTCTTGACCTGAAGGATGGGGAACACCTCCAAGTTGCACTTGGCCAATCCTCGGCTCAACTTTGTGATAAGCCGATCCCCAGGGAACTGCTCAGCCGGAAAGTGCATCTTGTATCGAGCGAAGAAGGTCTTCTTGATGTCCTGCAAGGTTCCTGGAGGAAGAAGCTCTTCTTCATCCAGCTCCACAGGAGCTGAGCCATCATGGCGTGCCTGCTCTGCTTTGCAGACCGCACTCCATGCCGCCTTCAGGCGTGCTGCCTGGATCCTCTTGTTCGCCAAGTCGGTGATGCTCTCCACAAAGGATTGGGCTGCATCTTCCTGATCCTTCGGGTAGTACCGAAAGTCACTCATGCTCCGGATGCCCAACTCCAGAATCTTCTCTGTGACCTTGGTATCATAGTCGAAGCGCCTCTGCAGCTCTTCGAAGGCTTGGCGCACAGTGGCATCGGGCGCAGCGCCGGCCATGATTGCTAAGAACAATCGTCACGGTCTCACCTATTCACTGAGAACAAGCCGCTGGGGACATGCCATGCAATCAAGAATCCACTTCAAGTACGACACTGACAACAAGAACTCTAGGTCAAAAAGATCTCTTGGACAAGGCATCCTCAAGATTACACCATGCTGAACTGAACTGGCACTGACGTGAGACGAAAGGCATCAGCTTGCACACCGACACTCTTATTTTGCCCACTCGGATGGATTCAAAAAGGCTACGGCTTCGGAATCATGCCAGACCGCTCATCGCACTGGCCGGTCGTTGACAGTATTGCGACCAAAATGGGTAAGGGCTGAAACTCTAGACAGGCAACTGGCCCCTGTCAACTCTAACACTTGTAAAGTGACGTCGTCAGCCCTGTCTGCAGCCAGACGACAAAGTTGGGTTGCTCCCAACAGAAGCTGCACGAATTCATCGCGCTCAGTGGGCTCAAGTTCCATCACCCAAGTCGATGCTTCGTTGGCCAGTTGGACGCCACAAAGACTAAGATGGTCAGTGGCATCAAGGAGTTCTTGTTCCGATGGTCGAGTATTGCGCACAGCTGCTAATGAAGTCGCATCAGCACGGAACCAGTATGCCAGGACCAAAGTCAGCTGAGTCACAAAGTACTGAACAGTATGGTGGATCACTGCATGACCCGCCAATTGCCTAAGCATCTTGCCCAAAACCACCAGGAAGCTGCCCAGGGCCGACAACAGCGGTGTGATAGGCGACAAAACTTCAGCACATGGCTAGCATGCAAGTCGGGACAGACCCGGCTAACCGTGGCTCTAACTACAACCTGAGTGGACATCTCTTCTACGTGCTAGTCTACAAAAGCTGCAGCGGATCCACACCAGTGACATGCAGCACACGTTTCCAAGCCGCGCTAGCTTCACAGTCCCACCCATGCAGGGTGACAACAGGCCATGCGGTGCCGAGTGAACTATCTTCATTTACTGACACTCCACCTACATTGGGACACTCCACCCTCCGACTCATGCAGAGTGCGAACGCCGCTTCACTCGACCACTTTTTGCTGCGATCTGCCGGACATGGAATTCGATATGAGCACGTCTTGACCTAAGTCAGAAAAACGAAGCTCAGCTGTTATCCGTAGCTGTGCAGTGGGCTCCTAAGCTCAGTTAGTATCCTTGGATTTGTAATGGGCTCCTGCATCTTCCAGCATTTGCTGGTGCGAGGGCGGGAGCATCCAAGCACAGGCTGCACAAAATGACAGTCCATAGGCAGCAGCTTCATGCACTGAATTGGCGAGATGCACATTGTCTCTGCCACCTGCAAAGGCCCGTGCCGTTGCTGAAGAACGCCTCCAACGACACGCTGGCACTGGCTCGTCTGCGACCATGCCTTCGGGAACGACGTGGAACAGTGAGTTGCCACGCCTACTGGCCACAAACTGGACTGGGAGCTGCACTGCCAGTCCAGGCAACGGAGAAAGATCTGCTTCCTCATAGAGCCCTGAGCAGCCAGAGCTTGGCCTACCTGGCGTCTCACCAGCGGCCAATGCTTGCCCCTCTCCTGACAGCCAACGGGAAACCTCGTCTCACCAGCCGCTGCAGGGCGAACGCCTCGGGTGTCCTTTGGGCCCAAACAGTTGATGACCAATCCCACATTCTTGGTCTCCAACTCCTCTGCCTGCAACTCCTCTGCCTGCGCGGAGGTCAAGATGCCTCCAATGATCAGGAACGGCCCCTCCGGACCTCCCCTCCAAACCACAGTCGGAGGCTCCCGATGATCCGCATGGCCCGGCCTAGACCACCTCTGCTCCGCAAGGCGATTGAAATAGTCATCATCCAAGGTACGCTCCATGGCTGGCTGCATAGGCGCCGACTTCGGAGTCATGGACCCCAAGGCAGCAGCTTCGGGGGTTTACTAACCTTGGAGGGTTTCTCCACCTGCTGAGGCCTGCTAACTGGCAAAGAAACTGCGGCTCCTGGTGGATGCACCACCTCACGCGCCACTGGAGGACCTCCAGCTGGCTCACTCTTCTTAGCGAATTTGGTCTTGAGCTTGAAAGGAGACGCCATCAACACTGAAGCCACCTTCGGTGCCTCAAACTCTCGATACAAGACAGGCGGCTTGTCCAAGAACGCCGTGGCATCATCCACCGCCAAAGTGCGAGCAGCCTCCAACTGGGCATTCGTGAGCTCTGCCAAGGTCAAAGCATCGTGCGACAAGTGCCCAATCATGGAATGCACCACAAGTCGCAAAAAGGTGGACTGCTCCAGCTTGCTGCCGCAGTACCGCATAGGTATGGAGGTGCTGCCTCCTGGCGACGAATCCAACCAGTTGCCAAAGGCCATTTGATCCGTGGCAGAAAGGCCTGACCTCACGACCAGGGTGATCCCTGTCTCCAGCTCTTGGATGTGACCCGGCCTGCATCATCTCCAAGCACTCGACCCATGATGGACTGAATGCAACTCTTCGCTGCGGCCATTGTCACATGCTCACCGGAGCTGGGGTTCACCACCAGGCCAACATGGCCCTTGTCCTTCAGCAGCCACTCTTGCCAACCCTTGGCAAGCTGCTCCGCAATCGGGTACCCAGTAGTCACCAAATGGGATGGCACACTCCACCAAAACCCATCGCGAGAATGCTTCTGCTTGCCTCGGGTGCACACGAAGAAGCAACTCTGAGACGTGACCTTCACGAGGATGGATCTCTGCAGGTGCTGGTGTCTCACTGCCCCCAACACCTGACACCAAGCTCCAAACAGCACAGGCCAACGGGAAGCTCTATGCTCAGCTGCTGATTGCAAGGTCTTCTCCAGCGACACAAACATGGCCACCTCAGCAGTGGGAGCCTGCTTGGCCCCAACGCCATATCTGTTGCCCAGGCGCTTCCTCTTCGACTGGCAAAGGGAAAAATCCCAATCCAAATGAAGGTTCCGCTTCATCCACAGAAAAGCCTGCATCACTCGCTGCTGAGCAGTGCTAGACCGCATACGAAAGTTCCAAATATCTATGTCTTGTATGTAAAAATGTGTCCACATCGAAGCAGGCATCTGGGGACAAGCAAAGGTCTGCTGGGCCGTGGCTCAACCTATGACTCTCATCTAGGCCTCGGATATGAGGGTTTCCGTATGCACCTATCTGCATATGCAGTAAGCATACGTATGGTGTATATGCGCACGCATGTTTTGTACCGCTATATACCGGTGTAAGCAAACATATAACAATGAGGTAAATATGTATATAACAAATGTTAGCAGATGCGCCGCTGGGTCCTTGGTGATGATGTCGCGCACCATCCCTTGAAGCCCTTGCGACACACGATTGAAGCAGGCCCTCCATGCCCCCGCTATCTCACTTCCGGCTTCCTCACTGGCCTGTTGGAAGGAGTCGAAGTAGTATGCGAAATCGAGGTCGGTCTCAACCCCGTTGTCAGCACGCCACTTCTCCACGGCGGACATGGCTTTCAGGTCACAGAGAGGTGCACTCTCCTAGGGATGCTCCCAAATCACCTTAAGCTATTTTGGCTCAGATGTGCATGTCAAATCCTTGAGCCAAAATGGCATATGAGTTTGCATTCAACAGTTGAACATGTGCACCAAGCCTGCCCGAAGCACTACACATTTCAGGTTGCAGATTTCAGACTTCGAAGCTTTCCAGGTTCCACAAGTCCAAGGTTTTGTTCTTCCAGTGCTTTCGGCTTGGGTCGGTTGCAGGACTCCAAGGTTGATCTCAAGGTTCGTGCATAGCAAGCTGATGGGTTTTCAGGCCACGGTTGAGTCCCAGCAGTTGTGCGTCCAGCGGGATGCACCTTCACCTCCTTGTGGGGCTTCCAAGGTTCAACGTGCCACGGCTTTCTCGGGTCGCAGGGTTCCAACGGGTTCCAGATGTCGGTCCCTTTCTAAGGCTCCAACCTCACCCTTTTCCCGAAGGCTTCGAAGCTGGATGAGGACTGAAGGTGACTGAAGGTGACTCAGTGATGACTCGAGCAGGATCCAGCTGTCCAAGGAGTCCCAAGGAGAGGGATTGCAAGGTCTCAGGGGTCGGAATGCAGCATTCTCAAGTTGCAAGGTTCTTGGGTTCCAAGTTTGATCTCCAAGTTTGCTTAATTCCGTCTTCTCTCTTTCTAGGGTTGCAAGCTTCCAATGTTCAAGTATTGTAGGGTGGCAAGGTTCCAGAGTAGCTTGGAAGTTTTCAGGTCTTCTTGTCGAAGCAAATGCAGGTTCTTGTCAGGTCTATGGTCATTCTCGTCGGGAAGTTTGCATTCCTGTCGAGATTTCAACCGCATCTCTACTATTGCTTCTGCAGAATCAACCACGATACGTTTCTGAGTGTCTCCATGTATGTTGGCACCCAAAATCACTGTTAAGGGTTTGCGGAGCAAAGGTCAAGTCAAGCCCAGAACGTGTTTCTCAGATTCAGATGATAAGTAGAGATACCACAAAGCGAAGATATAAAGTATATGAGCAGTGTTGCGAACCTATGTGACATGTCTGGTTCCTGGAGATTGTGACTGATGACAATCTCCAAGAAAGAAGGTAGTTGACCTTTACAGTCATACACAACCGGCTGGGCGGCATCACCGCTGTGGCGCACATCAGGGTGGTTTGACGTTGCTCTCCAAAGCCACACCGGCGGCAGCCACGATTAAAGCTGTGGAACCACGAAATGTTTTCCTCAGGCATTCGTTCGTCGACTTCAATCCAGTCAACAGGAGTCTGCCTTCTATCACATGTTAGTTGAAGGAAAAAGCGCAAAATCGAAAACTGCAGACCAGATTCAAATGCAAAAATGCATAAAATTGACCATATGTTTGTCCAAATGCATTACATTACAGTAGGGTACATTACAGTACATTACTTGACATTCTTGCATTGTGTTACATTACTTGAGAATGCATTACGTGGATGCAACATGCGTCACCTGCACCTACATGGCTAAGTGCATATCATACATATGTACATATGTTCATGTGTTCGTACATGCAGGCATGCATGCATACATCCTTACAAAAATACTACATACACACAATCCTGTATACACCTACATAGATGCGCGCAAAAAATATATACATATGTAGGAACATGGCTGGATATATTCATAAATGCATTTATATATCGTTGCATATACGTAGATGCAAATCAGCACACACCTGAACCTTAACGTAGCTTTTGAAGGCAAAAAACTCTGAAATTAACATAGAACATATTTACTGAGAGACTCCTGGGGAATTCCGGTAAAAACCCATGGAATTACAGACAAACACAGAACTTTTGCAATCCCCCAGAATTAAACAAACATAGAACACAACCAGACATGAGTGACACAGGATACACAGTCTTTTTAAACGTAGCCCCCAACAAGTGGTTTCTGGTTAAGGTCACAAAGGTTCCACGTTAGACTTTCGACAGCTGCTGTTCTTCCTGGTCCGTCCTCCTTGAATCTCTGGCCGGTCCTCTTTTTCTTTCTCCGTTTCCCCCCGGGATCTCTGTCTTGGCAACTGCGCTTGCACGCCCACTCGAAGATGGCGAAGTGAACAGGTAGAAAAATCAACAGCTAGATTCTTTTTAAAAATATGCTAAGATTGGGGAGAGCAATCTTTATTTGTATCCTAAAATCATTACTAATCATTACATCCGTATGTATCCTTCAACGGGTCCGTGTTGGTTGCACGTCCAGTCTGAAAAACTCCTTGACTCACCAAGCATCATCCGGCAGGGCCATGTCAGCGGCCTGGCGCAGGGCGGATTCCCAGGCTCCTTGGGACTGTTGCATGTGGATGGTCAGCATGGTTCGCTCCAGAAGCCATGGAATTTCATGGCTGGATACCCAGTGAAGCCCTGAAAATCAGATACCCAATCGTTGGATTTTCAGGGCTTCACTGATTTCGGAAAACACCCCAATAATATACCCTTGTTCCTCTTTCTGTTGTTCTTCTTGCTGTTCGCATTGCTGCCACTGCCGTTGCGGCTGCTTTCTCCAAAGTTCTGCTCTCACTATGAGGAGCTCAAAATGGCACTTGCATCTCTATACTTGTGAGGGGCGTCCTGCGCTATTCATATCGCATTTGCTTGGCATGAGATGCAGAAGCAGGTCTACCGAAATGGTATTATCTCAGCATTGGTGTATTTTGTAGCCAGTTATCGGCTCGACTTTCCTAAGATTGTTTGTTTTCGTGGCTGCCATTGTTCGGCAAGGTTCTCACATGGTACGACAAAAATCGTCATGGAACAACAAAGATATAGCACTCCAACTACAAAGCAACGCTACCGACCAAGGGCAGGTCCAATGACCTCACAACGTCCGACATCAACCTATGTCAGATGCAAACAGCTTCCTGTCCCAGGAGAGGAGAGGCGGCCAAACAACAGCAACATAAAACATAGGGCAACAATGCAAGTTAGTCTTTGGGGCCATGAGGCATGTCAATCCAACCAGCGACTACTAGTTGTTTCACCATTATTGTTGGTTATTATCCCCTGCAATTTAACCACTACAAACCCCTAAAAGATTGTTAAAACCACCCACAAGACCTGCTTCCTTTTCACAATTTGCCTATTCTTTCTGACCAAGAACTCCTTCCCTCTGGAATAACCTGCATTTGTCCTAGTCGGTATTAGTTTTTGTACCGGCGATAGAAATGATGCCATCCACAGGGTTGTTTATCAAAATAGGGAACCCCCAAAATGGTTGATTTACTTCCATAATAGATGGTAAAGATTGGATGATTTGAGGGGTCTCCTATTTCGAGAAACTGCACATAGCTTATATAGTTGTAGTGCTCTCAAACACCCCGAGAATCAAATGTCTGGTGCAACTCATAAAACAATCAGTGGATATTGTACTTGCTCGATGGTGATTCCGCAGATCAAAATACATTGTGTTTATGACATGGCTCCGAAGAAAACACCAAGAACCCCACAACTTCCTAGACAAACATCCTTCAAAACAATCAACTTCACTTAGCAGATCAGTCAACAGCTGTTCTTGCCCTACTTCCTTGCAGCCAACCACCAGCTGCGCACTGCGTTGCCTGATCCCCGGCCCCTTCTTCGTCCACATAGGCTCCAGTCTTCTTAAGCCAAGCCTTCCTGGTGCCATGGCTTGCCGTTGAGCCATGGAAAATCATCGTTTTTGCCAACCAAATATGCCTACATAAGCATTAACCACCACATAAAATACTTTTTGTGGCATAAACAATGACTCATATGCCTTCATTACTAATATGAGCACAAGCATTAACCACAAAAGATAGGCCTTCATGACTATATAATAACCATCGATGTTCTCCACCAGCATAAAACATGATAAGCTGCGCATATGATTTTCCAATGGTGTTACTATGGTGGAAAAACCATGGACCCTCATTTCGATTGGCCTGCGTAGTGGATCAAATTTCCGCTTTGATAAAATCAAAAATCATTTGATCCATGATCCACACATCACAGTATCCTGGCATACCTGTATAGTAGTCTAAGGAAAAGGATTTTGGTAGAAACCGCAAGGGGGCAAACTTCTAGCAGGCTTATGTATTGATCCATGTGTTCTACATGTGCATGTGTACTTGCATTTTTGCTTGTATGTATGCATGTATATGCATGAATCTGTATAGATATGTACACATAAATATTCCTGTGTGTACGACAAATATCAAAATTGAATTCTGAACCAATAGGGACCCCATGAATATGGTCCACGCCGGCTGTTGAGAAGCGTGGAAAGCTGCCATTTGTGGATACGAAAGTTGATCAGGGGAGTGGTCAAAAAACGAAATACTGAAATCATAAAAAAGTGTGCCTCAACCGTAAATTAGTCATCAACTAACCATCCACTAATGATCCATCAATAGTTTTCTTAGTTGGCATATTTGTTTGAAGACTTTGTCATTACAGATGGCTGGCAATATGCCACGTCCTGTGTGCATGAGAAATTTCAAGCACCAAAACCTGCAACCGCCCTTTCAATTTCACTCACCATCCCTGTTGCAGGTGCAAGTTGGGACAAATGTAGATCAAAGAAGCGGCATTGGCATTGACCCACAAAAGCCTTCATTTTTTGGACAAAAGTCACTGAGTTCGCATGATTTCGGAATAACTTGACCATCAGGATCTAAAAACGGCTGGGGAGAAGCCACTGCAACATTTGCGAAGTCATGGTGTCATTGAAACCAATTCCTTTCCAGGTGATTTCTGGGCGGTGTCAGCACCAATCTTCGCATCGCGCAAGCGTCCTCTGTTGTGATTTGATCTGCCGGCGGCGCTCGATCTTCCTCTCCATGCTTTCCTGGCAGATCTTATGACTGGAAAGCTGATGATAGAAGAAAGACTGCTGAGAATTGATGCATTTGCCGTAATAACTGTCAGTATAGCCATCAGGATATAGCCATCAGAATAACCATTACAATCAGCCATGATTACACCATTATAGCCATTCTATAGCGAATATAATACCATTGCAGCCGTTCAAAAGCCATCATTATGGTCGTTATAAGCAGATGGTACGCCAAAATCACCAACCAACTTCAGAAGTTTTCGAAGCAACCACCCCAAAAAGCACCATACTTACTGCATGCTGTTGATTACGGAAACCTATCTGTTGGTACAAGTATATGGCTAGGGGTCAAAATTATGTACCCCTGGTTCCCCCTTCATTCGCCATTGTTTTCCCTTCTATTGTTGGTACTCATCCCTTATTATTGGTGGTTAAGATTCACCCAGCTCGCCAAACCATCCATTGAAGATGTAGATTTTCTGCTGAGCAAATGGATCCAACCCCATCTTTGTGGATCTCAGATGATCTCGGGTCCTTTCTGCAGCAGCATACGAGGATACGAGGCCGGTAACGGCTGGAGAAGAGCCAGCTCCCTGGATGCCTCGGCAAGCCCAAGCTTGGGATTTGGGCGGATCCAAACTTCAGCAATGAAAACCAAGTTGAAACCTTCATTAACCACCTTGAAAACCACCTATTGAGCTTAATGGTGGTTAATGAAACCGACCTGTTGAGCTTCATTAACCACCACCTGTTAGCCTTCATGTGATCCAGCGCCCTTCAAGGCCGAGATCTGAGTCACAGAAACGGTAGCTGAGGACGTTGCGTGTAAGCCCACAGAGCTGCCAATAAGTAGAGGACAATTGGAAGACCCATCACAACGCCTGCGCTGCAGAAGGGTAGACACTGCTAGAGGCTGACCCCAATAGAGCTGGTAATCTAGCAACAAAGGTTGAGATATTCCCAACACACATTTATGATGCCAAAGAATAAAGATAGTACAAAACCATAGGAAACCTATCCAAGATCTACCAAGGGTAGCAACTAGCAACGCTTCCAGCTGACGCCTGCTGCAATGATCCAATTTTCGTGGAGCTCCAGGAGCACTCCAGAAACGATAATGACGGCCTTGTGCGACCGGTTGGAGAAGTCCTTGGCAGCACAGGCAGCAAGTGCAAACATCAGGAAATGATACATTCATGATGGTTGACTAGATGGCTTAATGATAGTGAACTAGATGGCTATGCACTGTTAACCTAGCTTAGCCCACCACGAAGCGCCAAGGAACCCAGTTTGATCCAAACTAAGATCACCTTCCACGCCGAGCAACGTTGTTGCGAGTGCTGGCCACGAAGTGCTTGCCGGGAGTCTTCATTTCCACCAAGCCTCCGTCAAAATAGGCTGAGGCACCGTTCAGCTGCTTGCAATTGGTCCTTGGCTTTGACATTGATACTGGAGAAGGATCATTCCACCTATTCAGTAAGGGAGACCACATGCTATGGCAACTCTTCCTGTTAACTCGCTCTGGCTTTCAAACGTAGCATCTGCTGAATATTCATCACAACATATCTTTGCAGGAAACAACCCCCGTACAGGTTCCTTCACAGTCAGATGATTTGATTGGTGTGGCTGAGCGGTGCAGCAAAGCTTCTCCGAGTTCTGGTCGTTGGTCTCGGGATCGCAAGTAACTATGCTCTCCTGGTCGAGGTAAGCAAACTTCGTCACCAGGCGTTTTCCCTCCTCAGCAAGCATTCAATTGGTGACGCGAACATGCTCTGAGTTCTTGCAGCCTCAAAGTCTATCTATCGCAGGGCTCTTTGGGTCTGTTTGGAAGCTGATGTTTTTCCTTCCTCTCATCGTTCGTTGCTTGTTCAGCGGAATGTACAGGGACAGTCCTCGTCATTGGGACTAGCTCTGGCATTGAAGAGCAGGGTGTGCCTCAAGCTGTGGGCAGGCGAATGCAGGCGAGCAAGAGATTGGGCGGTTCCTTTCAATCAAACCAACACACTGCAGGGGGAAGTATGAAGCAAAGGCCGATATAAATCTAGCCCATTCTCTGCACCCAAAATTGTTGCTTTAAATCTGAGTGCTTCCAGTCAGCATGGTCCAGGGTGTTCCAACATAAAAGAAATTCCATGTTCACTTTGTTTGTAGTGTAGGAAAGGGTTGGGCTGCAGCACTCAGAAAATCATCATTCCGGCACGTTCTGACCGTGATATTTGGATACGACCAAACTCTACCACAATATGGAGCAGCCCTTGCTTGCCTTTGGGTAAAATTACACCAGTCTCTAGCATCATTACCTATGTAACCTTCACAGCCACACTGCATATGTTACATTGTGTTGTGCTTTAGGATAAAAGCATTACATCGCATTAGGTTCCACGATATACCTACCTGTCTGCCTTCATACATTCCATTAGATTTGATTATATTACTTGTTACTTTACATTAGAGTACAGTACATTACACTACATTATATTACATTACATTGAATTACATAAAATTTCATTACATTAAATTATATACTAGTACATTGAATCTTGTCTATACATGTCTATGTTGGTGTGCCAAAACCGATCAAAATATTCGGTTGAACACATTGAAAATGCTATTTTTTTTCGCCCATCCACAGGACGCGCACTCAGCTGAGCTGCCTATCCATGGGCAATGGCACCGTCTCTTCGCGATTTTCCAACTGAACCAAATTCGAGCGGTCCGTACCCGCGCGGCCATTTCCTGCAAGGCGTCATCCTTTGGCACTCCATGATTAGTCATGGTTAATAGTGGCCAATAATAGTTTGTAAGTATCGGTTAATAACCGCTATCATCAATCAATGGTTGACCCTTAATTAAGAAGGGTTAAGAACGGTTAATACCTCCCCATGGTAGGTTGGTGGATGTTTCAGACTACAGCTTTCGAAAGCTGAACTGTGGGCACAGACGGGGGAGGTCGTGGAGTCGATGCATCGGGATATGTTCACCGAGGATTAGTAAACCCTAGGTTTGTTGATTGGGGGATAAACCTAGGGTTTATTAATCCTGGGTTAGCAGGGAAACCAAGACTTTTGGGGGATACCCCCTATTAATCAACCTAGTAAACCTTAGGTTTGTCAATTTCTTGGGGGAGAACCGGGGAAATCACATTAATAGACCAGGGGCTTATTGATCCAGGGTCGGCATTATGACTGACAGTGACACCAAAGCCACCAACCAAAACTGGTCGGTGGTTGAACTACCCCTATTGACAATCATTTGTCACTCAACCAACCATGTGTAAATACATTTGGGAAAATAGAAAATGCTTTGAACCACCAATCAGAGTATGACTGACACAAAAGCCAGCAACCAAAAGTGGTTGGGCTACCTCGCAACCAAGCACTTGTGAAAGGTTGTGGTAACAACCTTGACCTGGCACAGCTACAACAACCATACATCAGCAGAAACATGGAGTCAACTTTCCTACCCTGCGTAGTCTGTGTAATTCAGCCATGGGAAAACAAATCCTTGTGCAACCCTGTCGTTGTGCTGGAGCTAATCAATATATTCCTGTTATTGTACTAATAAATATACCATCATTAGTACTATCATTATCATCATCATTATTCCTATTACTACTACCATTATTGTTATTATCATTATTGTCATTATTATCATCGGGCCTACAATGCATTCCTAACCAGGTGACTAAAAATGTGGTCCTTCACCTCCCCATGGCCGAGTTGGACAGGCGCCACAGGCGCCACAGGCGGCGCTCCTGCATTTCCATTGGGGTTCGCGTCGGAGCCGGTCCATTGAAAGTGAAGGATATCGCCCTTCTCCACGGAAAGTTCTGAAGGAACGAAGTCGTATTCCACCGATGGATAGACCTGGACGATGTTGCCACGACGTCCACCTGAGCCACCATCCGGTGATCCGCTGGAAACGAACACGTGTTCGTTTCCAAGTTCGGCTTCCTCAATAGAACGTTCGGGTTGCCAAATCTTTGAGGCAAGATGCGAACGTTGTAGTTGACAATGCGGCGTTCCAAAGGCACATCTGCCGGTCTTTCCATCACCTGAGGCCAAGTACACCAAAAAAATATACCAATAAGTGAACATGAATTGATGGATTGTTGGTCCTGTTGTTTCAACAATGACACGTTTTGCCGCACCAATTCATCACTTCACTAGTAATGTGGATTGATTTGCCAAGTGACCATCCCACCTACTTGGCCAGTAAACCATCCCGTTGCATTGGCTGATCAGCCCGCAATACCATCAGCTGCTGTCACTGTGGGAATGTTCCCAAAAACTCATGATGTGAGAGCAACTTTCATTATCACCTGAGGATGGCACGATTCCAATCTTGGGCCCCGTGCTATGAATGTGTGCGTGCGATCCTCGAAGGTCCGGCCATACTGGTTGGTGTTGACTTGCAGCTGCAGCAGACCTGGGTCACACCCAAAAAATGGGACAATCCAGTGGTCAAACATGGCAGCATTGGACAATTCTAACAAAACTACTTTTAGTAGTGGTGGCAGGAGCAGCAGTAGTAGCAGCAGTAGTACTCCTACTCTGACTCCGACTACTACTACTACTACTACTACTACTACTACTACTACCACTACTACTACCACCACCACTACTACCACTACCACCACTACCACCACCACCACCACCACCACCACTACCACTAGCACTACTACTACCACCACCACCACCACCACCCCCACTACCACTAGCACTAGCACTACTACTACCACCACCACCACCACGACTACTACTACTACTTCTACTCCTACCACTACTACTACCACCACCACCACCACTACCACTACCACCACCACTACCACTACCACCACCACTACCACTAGCACTACTACTACCACCACCACCACCACCACCACCACTACTACTACTACTTCTACTACTACCACTACTACTACCACCACCACCACTACCACCACTACCACCACCACCACTACTACGACTACCACCACTACCACCACTACTACCACTACTTTCATTTACTACTCTAGAATCTAGAAGGTAGATTCAGGAAGTTGGCACCAGAAATAAAAATAACAGCAAGTGTCCAGGTTTCAAATCATAATTCTTCCACTATGCTCAATTCCCGGTACAAAAAAATGCAGGGGTCATCGTCTGAGTAAGTGGTACATTGCAGGCAGTCAAACTGTTCAAGGCGCAAAATGAAATGATATGAATGCAGCAAATAGAGACGTATTTTATATGCATGTGTATATAAGTTACTGTGTTCATATATGTATACATACATGTATGTATGCATGTATTTGTCGGTGTGCACTTCTTCTCCTTCCCCAAGTTTTTGCCTCCTACCTGCGCACATCTGCACATCAAAAACATCCTTGAACCATATGAGACCGTTCCAATTTCGGGGTGGCTGAGAGGAAAACCACCAATCACCACTGACCATGACAGACCCATCCCTTCGACCTACGATTAGCGAAGTCACGCTCTTCACCGAGTTCGACCCAATCGGCAACTGGATCTTGTGCCAAAGGTAATGGCACTTCAGGACGACCCTTGAAGATACTGCGCGAGGGCGCACGGAAGCCCCGCTGCGACACAAAAGGGGTTCGCCGGAATGCTTCACCATGTTTCAACTGTTACGGTAGTTCTGATCTTCGTGGTACGCTTTGCAGAGCTGCTGAATTCGGTATCAGAATGGCCATTTGAGGACAATCGGAAGTGACCAGCGTTGTTTACGCATAAGCCCCATGAACTTTTCTGTGGGACTTCGAACAGCAACGACTTGCTACAAATGTGCTGCCACTCTTGGTGTTCACTGACTATGAAAAGTGAAGTGCCTAACAGCAGCTGAGTCATCAAAAAAGACCAACAGCAACTTCTCAGCCCTTTCGGGTATCTCCAAAGATGTGGGGCATCAAGCAGACTTCCACCACAGTCCTCCTGCGACGGTTGCCCGGATTCGGATCATTGTATTTCTTGTCCATAAAGAAATCATCCGCCTTTTCACCTGCAGCTGGGAATAACTGGATGATCGTCCCCACATCTGGGGGAACCCCCAGCTATTGAGAAACCACAGGTCCCAGGGCGTCAGTCTTGAAGCGACAGCAGGGTGAAGCAACAAGACCATGCTTCATCATTGCGGCTATGATATCAACTATATAAGAGCTTAACAATAGGATAATTGATAATACTAATAGAAGATCCAAAAATTAGTTTCTGTCTGATTCAAGTTTCTTTGCCTGTATAGACGCTTTCCGCATTCTTCATAGGTCTACAAACAAGATCAAAGTCTCAGCAACCATGAGACATGTCAGCATAGTCTCGCCTGAAAGTTGTGCGCCCTGCTCCTTGGGGTTGGCCAAGGATCCGTAGGAGAAGTCACCCGTGGTGATGTTGTACCGAATACGGATCAAAGTGCGACCTGGAGAAGTTGCTTACACAAAAATCCAGGGACAGGTGCTACGGTGCTACTCATCAAAGTGATGTTTCAGTACGACCTAATTGGGACAGGTGCTGTGGGAAGTGCAAACTGTTAGCGCTGAAACACGAGAAGTCTGAGGTCTGCTAGGTTTTTTCTTTCTGTCAATGAAATGCTGCAGAATCACATGACAACATGTCGAATTCAGGCTTCAAAATGATTCAAGAGAAAGGCAAATGTCCGCAGTGTCAACGGCCGCGGTGGCCTTTCACATAAGTCGGGATCTTCCACAAATAGTAGTCAGGTTGTCCTCAAGTCCAAGCTGGAGTAGCGCTTGAGCGGCATCCAATCATCATACAATTGCTTGCAGAATTGGGGTGTCATCAACACTAAGCACCAATTTCAAACAAATCCACAATACCGAAACATACCAACCTTCATCAGTCTATTTACATTCAAGGGTTGAGCTTGGGCTTGCCATGTAGAGAATTCAGGCAATCCAGTGGTAGGCATGAAATCTGTTCCCCCAAATGCATGGTGGCACCCAACACAAGAATCCGTCAGTACAGATGGTTGCAAGGGCTGGTGCAAGGGGACCCACAGCTGCTCTTACTCAGAGGCTCAACGTAGGTGCCCCAGTAGGATTTCAAAGTTTAGTTTTTGCAACGAACTCGAGCCTCACTGGGCCTCACTGCATGACTTTGTACCGGTTGCTACTAGCAGACTTGGAATGCGTGTCTAGCCTCTCACACAGGTGGAAACTGGCAGAACAATCTACCAAGTCAGCCACTACGAAATGTATGATTTGTGTCACATCCGGCAGATGATTGGACAATATATAGGTGGTATATCCCAGGTTTGATTTCTCACCAGCCGCTGTATGCTGGAACAAAACACACCGGGGAGCGATTCGGAGGCATGCACTTCAACAGCTTAGCTTCAACTTCTCAGCCGATGGATTGAAGAACGGAAACAAGTTTTCCAGTGGTAGATTCCAGTGGTTCGTCATCCTCTAATCTGCTAAAGTCGAACAAGTTTTCTATTGGCACTCCTTTCAAGCAAGACTAGGCGTTGTGTTTCTTGATCCATGCTTTCGTCGCAAGGACTGCTTTCGCAAAACCCTCTTGCGCGACAGTGGTGTACCTTCATAGCATTTCGCCTCCGCGGGGGCCTCGAGCATTTCAAGCAATGTCTTAATCTTTGCGTTTCTCCCACCAGAGAAGGAGATAAAAAGGATCCTTTCTTTCTTAAAACCTTTTCATCTCTTGCGGGAAGACTCTTCCGTGGCCTTCACTGCGATCCAATGCAGTTGTTTGAACCGTATGGTCCATGTCTGCATATCAAGTTGAGCGGGAAAAAGTAAAAAAAGAACAAAACTCATGTGTGTTTGGTGCCGCTGTAGGACATCCAAAGTTGGTACAAGCAACGTCAATAGTGAGAGTGACCTGTTAAATTAATCCTGTTTCCTGCTGTTTCCAAGCAAGTGGTGAATGAAGATCAGCATAAGTGATACACCCCTTGTACCCCTTGCACCACCTGCGATTCCTAGAAACCCACCAGCTACCAGTTGGATTCCGGTTTTGCTTGCCAAGGATCCGTTGCGCACATTGCCGTTGTGATTGTCACGGCTCTGGATGCTCCCAAAACACTCTGGTGGCGGCTCATTGAACGCTTCCACCTCTTCCCACCTGGTTCAAGCACAATCAACTAGAAGGACACACCCAAACACTGTGAGGTCAATCAACGCAAAAACTGGAAGCTACATGCGGTAAAGAACTAAACCCTCCAACTCCACCATTCTTTCACATTCTTTGCATCAATTTGTGCCAAGAAGCTCTCCATCATTACCTATGCAGGCGTCACGGTTGTTGTGCTCTGGGATAGAGCATCTATGCTTGGCCTGCCGTGCAGCATCCCACATCAAAGCCCACAAGAACACATGATCTTGGCAAATAGACAGTGCTGAGCTGTGCACAATGGTACTACCGAACCATCTCAAC
Source organism: Symbiodinium kawagutii (assembly GCA_009767595.1). Taxonomy (NCBI): domain Eukaryota; class Dinophyceae; order Suessiales; family Symbiodiniaceae; genus Symbiodinium; species Symbiodinium kawagutii. Next base: position 327,819 of record VSDK01028905.1, read on the forward strand.
ATTATCATTTTTTCGTTCAACAAGTGTTGCCACACAGGATGGATGAGTCTGCGAACACACTGGCATGGAATCCTGTGGAAGCACTGGCAGGGAAGCCGGGGAAAGCACGAGCGGCCTTGACATTCTGAGACTCCGTCTGATAATAAGCGCATCTTGTCTCCGGCTCATTGGTCAGAATGGCAATGTCGTGCCACACGGAAGGATGCCAATAGGGATAGTAGTCACGTTCCTCAGCGTGACATGTGGCACTTGTATCCACCTTCAAGATCTTTTTTGCGACTTGCCATTTGAATTCATCAGTAGCCAAATCAAAGGTACCTGTTAATGACACCATTCCTTTGCTGGGAATGCAGCTACAGTTGGTCCATTGCTGCAGCTCATCAAAACGGGCCCATAAATCAGAAAGTTCCCCAAAACCATCAGTCGACGAGATCGTTTCACCTTTTGGAATGCCCACACCGCACTGACACATAACCGGGTGAACATTACCCAGCTAACCATTCCTTAGCCTTACCCTATATCACCCTCAAAAATCCATACGTTTCACCCAGTTTCCTCCGGGCACTCCAGGCCATGACGTGCTTGTCCTCGCCTGCGGCCATTGCCGTTGGGGTTTTGACGCGTCGAAGTGGCGCCGCCGTTGCTCTCCAGGTTCCTTGGACTAGCCGCTGGAATCAGCCGCTCAGAACCAGCAGATTAAGCCTGATAGCTTTATGCAAAATGTATAGATTTATATCTACATATATATATATGTATATATATAGAGAGAGAGATATAGAGAGATATAGAGAGATAGACTATAGAGATATAGACTATAGAGATATAGATATGAATATATCTATACACAAATATGAATATAGAAATAGGATAAGCTCTTCTAAGTTCCATGTTTTTAGAATAAGGTGTTGCAAGTTTTATGATAATCAAGCCAGTTCTGAAAAAAGAATCGACTTCGCGACCTTCGAAACTTAGGAACGAAATATGATCTATAATCTGATACACGAACAAAGCAGCTGGTATTTGTGTCAAGTTGGTTTGTGACCCAGATACGTCTCCGTGTGCCTCTATCCCTTTCCCTTCAAACTTCCTGTCTGAAGCTTTTGGGAAAAAATCCTGCTTTGGCATTGCGAGTCCGGTTTGGCGGCTGGAATGTCCCACAAGCATTTGCTAGAAGAGTCTCCTACAAAATATTACACAAGTTTCCCGCACTCTGAAGAGAAAATCCCACACGAGTCTCCTGCACAAACCATGATGAATTATGGTGGTTCCCGCCTAAATAGCGGGGCCTCATCATACAATTTGCCACATTCAACCTGACTTGTTGAAAATGACTGCTCCCTCTATCAAAATCGAACCACCGTCGGACTTGGCAATGGGAGGCCAAAACACGAACTCTGTGGACCTGTTGTGAAGATCCCTGAAAATACACATGATGAGCCGTTGCCATATTGACCCCTTTTGGGTCCCGATCCGACCATGCTACTGATCAGCGGTGTAGAGACCCTCATTGCGTTTGCGCTGAATGCATGCCTGGCCAACTGTCGGGAATGACATTCTTGTCCCGTTTGAAAATTCATGCTTTGGCTGTCCCGAAGTATCCCAGTTGACTCACTTGACAAATCCGCACTTTGAAAAATGCGATGGGAAACTCCAACGATTAGAAAAAAAAGCCACCATAGTGTTTCAAACCTGATGCCAGCAGCGGGCAATCTACCAACAAATCAGCTGTCGTTGATTTTTATCACTTTTTTTCTGGTTCTTCAACTCAGGCTTTCAAGAATGGTGTTTGTCTGTCATGATTTGAATATTCCATTCGGAAAGTGCAAAGTTTCCTGGCCTGGTAGAAATCAAGAGGCTCGTGATAGCCCCTGGCAGGGTCAGCCGTATCCTCCTCAGTTGGATCGTCGTTTTCATCTCCGCCGGCACTGTCTTGTCCTGGGCTGCGACGTGAGAGCTGAAGGTCAGCTTGGTGATCACATCTGATTGTGGAAGGGAGGCCCCTTACCCCAACGACCCGGCTGAAGGAACTCTGACTGGGACAAACACAGACAACTGCAGTCGGAGATGACTATGGCTTGCAGAAATACTGACCGAAAAATTGCAGAGCAAACTGTCCACAGTCATCGTGTCAGCAGGTGCGGTGCCTGTGCCATCACGGAGGTTGGCGTTGTCACTTTCGCCTTGGAAGAGCTCAAGGGGTTGATCTTGGCCCAGCAGCAAATGCTACGTCCATTTGTTCATTAACCCTCTGATTTGATGGCAAGTCACCAGCGATTGAAGTCAAACTTCGGGAGGTCTATGATGAAATGGATCTACCACTCATTTCTAAGCCTTTTTCGATTTTCAGGAAATGTCACCCAGAGAATCCTGCTGCAGAATCAGGCCAAGGTGCTCATGTATTGAAGGATAATCTGGCACTTCAAATTTGGATGACCAACTCCGCATCCATGCCTCAGAGGTGATCGCAAATCCTTTGAGGCAAGCATTCTCGAAAATGCTTCTGGGCGGAGTCAAAATGTTTCTCTAGATGATATATAAATGATAACATGTTTAAAAAATATACAACAATCTGCCTTAGTTCCGCAGAAAACCCAGCGAGCCGGACATCCATTTGAAAAGCCAAGTTGCTGGTGGTGCCATTCAATGTACAGCTCGGATCCTTTCATCCAGTAGTGTGAGGAATTTTCAACATTCCAGAGATGTTTTGTCCCACGTCGCTTCCCAAGGTATATGTGTGTGTGTGTTGCCGCCCAGTCCTTCTCCCCAACCCGTGCACCCCACAGCTTCCATGAGGGGACCCGGCCTTGATAGAATTTCATAGTGCCCTTTGTGGCACCTTCCTTTGTGACATCGTAGTTGTTGTTCTCATCCTTTTCAGGAGATCAAAGATGATGAAACGCCCAGTAAGATCCAGTGTAGATCTGACATTTACGTACAGCTAGGAGATGCTGCAACAACCCAAGCCACATCTGGAAGAATGTCCTAACAGTCACATCCTACCCGTCACATCCACAGTGGCCCATCCTTGCAAGCGGGCTTGCAGTCATCACCAATCTGATATCCAGACGCGGCATTGTTTTGCGAGTCGAAGAGGCCTGCAGAAAACACACTGTGGTGACTACCAAGATTCACTGTTTCGGGTGACAGGATTGATGTCTCACGGATGGACTTGGCCCACTGAAAACGCTTTGTTGTGCGATGCTGATCCATCCTGATGCTTTTAGGATGTAGACCACCCTGACTGACAGCTATGGTCAACCTGAATAGACTGTAAGTCTTGTCATTCACCAAATCAACAATCAGTAAAAACCGAAGGAGCTCACACCGTATCCTGCAAAGGTATTGCTTCCTTCCAGATATGGCTTTAGATTGGCTGGCAGCAAAAGATTTTTTTGTAGTTCACCACTTCACCTAATCGTTTTTCATAGTACCGAGCAAAATTCCATATCCTATCGCCTTCGTATATTAGCTTTTACAGGAACACTGAAGTGCCTTTTTGCTCAAGAAGTCTTACGCACCCTGTCTACATCAGCTCATGCGTGGCCCTAGCCTGCGCCCTACTAAGAACCAAGCAAGTCCCTTAGTTGCTAGTGAAGAAGCACCAGCAGCCAACATCAGCGAACGATACAAAACTACTTGAAGCTGTAGCCCTATCTATTCTGAATGACCCTTCTGACCAAGCAGCGATTGGCATTCTGCACGTTGTTGCTCTGTTCCCGAAGCTTATTGTTCGAGCCACGAGGATCTTAGTGGGCACCGGAGCGGTGAAGAATCTTCAGAACTGCTGTTGACACATGGAAAGCTGCCGTAATCATCTAATGTGTTCGACACAAAATTATAGAATAATCATAACTATCTTTCATGACTTGGCACTCATGTCATAATTAAGAATAATGGTTGGAAAGCTGCCTACCGCAGGCAAAAATGGTGATTGCCGTCGCTTTGGTCTTCTGTCCATTCGCTGAGCACCCCAACTGTTGAGGTACATATCTGCCCAAACAGGTACGACCATCAAAGCCAGCAGCAACATTTTCCAAAGCTCCTCACAGAACAACTTCTGACAGTGGAACCGACAAGGCTGATGTGTATCAATCTGGTGTGCCAGGGAGGGGTTCAAAAAAAGGACATGACCCACTTCGAAACTGCCCAGGAGGCACTGCAATGCTGAAGCCGAGCTTGGCGATGACAACACTGCCCTGGATTTTCTGGGAGATTGGTCTGGGACCATCCCATTAATGAGAGTTTTTAGCCATGGCGGTGTTCATCCTTTTGGAACCGTGAGGACTGCACCCAGACCCAGATCTCTGGTCATTGCAACAAAGCTTCCGCCATGTGGATGGGACGGTGCTACCCAGGGGGCGGTTTGATCAAGAAAACCCTGAGGGAAGGTATGGAGACTTGTTTCCACAAATAGCTATGTGCATAGCCACGCAAAAAGGTGGTAAAAGGGCTCTTGATCCTGACCGCCATTACAACATGAATGCACCAAATGGTCAAAATCATCCGTGAAACCTATGTGGCATTGGATGGGCGCTGGCTATTTCTGCCTCGTCTTTATGTGATCCGAAGGGAAGTGCCAGTGTTCCATCAAATCCCACCCGTACTACGTTTTCTGAAGTGTGGTATGAGGCCTGTTTCGCCTCCACCTTGCGACTCCGCTTTGTTGGTGATCCGAAGATGTTAAAATCGGAAGCGGTGGGTGAAGAGCCGCATTCTTGGAAGACACCACGGAGTGGTACCCCTTATTTTTATGTTAGGTTATAACCCAGTGATAATCTAAGTTAACTACCTGGTGGGGTACCACTTTGTCTCTTTGCAATATGTGTTCTCGTTTTTTCGCGAGCTACAACGGGCTGGGGTGACTTTGGGGTACCGGTTCGTCTTCCTGGACGAAGCCTGGTGATTATCGGGAAGGTGATCAAAAAGTGAAAGATTTTTTTACGAGGTGATTTTCGGAAACTCAAAAACGGACTTGAAGGACAGGGTGGCTCTAAAAAGGACCCAAAGAGAGACAATTAAGTTCGAAGGTTCGTTTCTCGACATCTTGACCATTCTTGCAAAATGGTTCACAAACCATCCATCCAATTTCTATCCACCAGATCTGCATATTGCAGAAAGAAGTCATAGAAACAATAGACGCAAGAAACAGAGACAAACGACAATGAGAAGAAAGAAGACTTGAGTGGAGAGACGCAGCAATGGAAACACACAAAGAAGGAAAAGATCGTATGGTTGACGCTTAGCCATGAGAGTACAACGCCTTTTGTTATGACAGTACAAACCCCATATTCATATTTTCTAATAGGTATGTCCACTTTGTTGCGCCCACTTTGCAAATCCTACAGGGTTCTTGGTTCACTTTAGCTGACAAATGCCATCGTGCGTTCTTCATTGGGAAAAATGGAAAATAATTTTCCAGCAAGTTTTTAATAGTCCGGCCAGCTGGGCTATGCCCAAACACTTTCGCAAGACTCCCGGATCATCCAATTTTTGTCCCTTTACTCTGCACTTCACGTGCTTGGGATGGGGGTGCTGAATGATGAGTGCCCAAACTAAAAATTTGCAGCACTTGAAATATTTTGAACATGTGGCACATGTGGTTTTGTCTGGCAATATTTTCATAAATTTGCAAACGAACAAGTCCTCCAGCCAGAAAGAGAAACGCAATTTTGACGACTGAAAATCACAGCCAGATGATTGGAATCAACCTGCCACAGAAACGGTTAGAACGTCATGTTTTGTGTTCCGTTGTCTTTGCTGCGTGCTAACAAGCCGGAATGGGCACTATATTTGGTTTTTTCGCACAGAAGGGGTTTATGGAAGAATACATCCAGGCCGCGCAAAGCTGAAGAAGGCAGCACCAAGTAATCAAAAACACCAACAAAGAGACATTTCAAAAAAACAAAACGGCGAGAAAACCTGCAAAAACATCAGCTGCAATCCTGTTATGAATGGAACGCATTTGACAAGTGAAACAAAGCCCTGGGAATGAAAAAATTGGCTGCCAAGAGTGCCTATAAAAACAACAAACGACGGGTGGCCCGATAGCGAAGAAATCATAGTTGCCTGGAGATCGTAGCCAATGGCAATTACCCGTCTGTAGTAATTAGTTCTGTGACGGTTCATGCAATCAAATGAACGCCACAAGACAAAATCATCGTTCTCACACACGACTAACCACCTGACTCACGGGCGTCTCAATGATCATCAGCCTTCAAATAACAGACGCACATCCAATATGAAATACATCGGTGCTCAACCAAGACTTCATCACACAATCAGCATGGCCATGCTGGCTCCGATCCTTTCACTTCTTCCAAGAATCCATAGCCATGGATTGTACCCAACAACAACAACAACAACAACAACAACAACAACAACACCAACACCAACACCAACACCAAGACCAAGACCAAGACCACGACCAACACCAACACCAACACCAACACCAACACCACCACCACCACCA
>VSDK01028909.1:0-30075 GCA_009767595.1 Symbiodinium kawagutii
CCCACCACTCTACACCCCTACTTTCGGTTAGGGATTAAAGGTATTACTTTTCCCATGGGTCCTGGATCGCATCCAAGGGCAATTTACTTCATGATGAAAGCCGATCTCAAAGCCCGCAAGCAAATGCACAACTTTGCTCGGTGGTACCAATGCAACGAGCTGCTGTTTTGAGAAGTCATTGTTTTCTTTTCCCAAAGACGTTTGGTTTGGGGACCATTCACACCATTGTATGTTCTATGTTGGTTATGCCACCGCATGCTGAGTGTTGAGGATAGGACACCCCTCCTGCATATTCACATACCTTTGGGTGACCTGGCCATTTGCCAATCAGGTTATGCGACAGTTGCCTAGCTTCGAAAGGGAAATATGCCCTCCCTGAGCTTGACTACCGGAACTTAGGACGCACAGCTTGCTGGCAACACACCACGATAGATCACGAAACATACCTATCCATGCATCAGGTCAACCACGGTACGCTGTCAGAATGGCATGTGGTTGAGGGCTGGCGACTGGAAACCTGCACCTTCGACATTCTCCACAACATCTATTTGGGTGTAGGTCGAGATCTTGTGGCATCTGGGATATGGCTACTGGTTCGTCAGGGTATGTATGACCACTTCGGCTTGGACGACATGGATGAACTTTTAGGGCACATCCATATGGGAGTCCAGGATAGCTGCAAGCAACATGGGTACTTGGCAATCTTTAGCATGTATTTTCTTAATGTGGTATATTTGTGGATTTGTTGGTCCTGTACCGTTCATTGACCTCCTGCATTCGCCTGGGGCCCCTGGCCTCGCGCTTGAGGCTTTCTCTTCCGAGCAAGCCTATTTTGAGCGTGGCCAGTCTCGGTGGAAAGAATGACTATCCAGAGTTGTCATCGCGATTCAAGGGAGTTCACTGCAAAATGTTGATTTTCTGGCTGGCCATGGAATCTCGAAAGTTTGCCGATGATCACTGCGATGATTCTGGGTTTGATGATGATGTTTTTTTTGGGGGTTGTCAAACAATAGAATGTCGTAACAACAACTATTATTTCTAACGGTCGTATGGTCTTGATAGAAATCAAATGCTATCATTTCGGTTTGTTTCGATGGGGGTTGAAAATAAGGATACGGAGTTGCAAGTGCTCGCAACCACTGCTTACAACTTGCAGCGGTGCATCGACATACTCGACTCTGGTGGGCTCATCCTGGATGAACGAGATGCTCATGAGAGCAGTGACTGTTTGCGAAAGTTCCTGGTTGGCTGGACATGGCTAGCAGCCAACTTCATGAGGAAGCGGCTCATGTTGTTTTTGATCCGCCCAAAACACCACTGTTTGTTTCACCAATCGCTTCAGTTGAAGGAGTGGCGGATCAACCAAAACCTCATGCAAACTATGGACGATGAGAGTTTTCTTGGGAAATTGAAATCAGTATTTACTGCTTGTCATGGCAAAACTGCCACAGCAAGGATGTATTCCCGGTACTTACTTGTATTGGCCATGGTCCTTGAGAGCCATCGAAGGTTGGAGAGAGATCTTGATTAAAACCAGTGAGCTTGAAACAACTTATTATAGAAAAAACAATTCATTCTGTTCATACATTGTCAAAACCAAAGTGCATCTAAAACAAACCATTGAATAACAAACAACTTGTTTTACCACCTGCTAAAAGAACAAGTCAAGATCTCCCATTGGGGGATGGACTTCCTGTATGCGGACCCGGGCCTTGACCGCGACTCCAGAGGTCGCCACGCAAAACTGCTGCCACAGCGACATCGGAGCTCAGCGATCGTGGGAAACCACACCAAATTAATTACAGGGAAATAACCCCCCTAACAATATGATATAGGTGGGAAGCCATTTCAATTTGAAATCTACTATGGGATGACTGGTTTGGAAGAGGGCCAAACACCCTGGTACCATTCATGATCGATTGAGAGCATCATCGAATACCGCTACCGATTGATGGGGAACCAAACTTATTCCTACCAACTTAAATGACAAATAGGTGGGAAGCCATTTCAATTGGAAATCTATTATGGGAGGACCGGTTTGAAAGAGGGCCAAAAACCCTGGTACCATTCATGATCGATTCAGAGCATCATCGAATACCATTCCCGGTTGATGGGGAACCAAACTTATCCCTACCAACTTAAATGACAAATAGGTGGGAAGCCATTTCAATTGGAAATCTACTATGGGATGACCGGTTTGGAAGAAGGCCAAAAACCCTCTTACCATTCATGACCGATTGAGAGCATCATCGAATACCACTATCAATTGAAATATGTTTATCTATCAGTGGGCCAACTGTGTGATGATGATGGAAAATCTTGTAACTGATGGGACCTAGCATCACTGCACTCAGCACTCAGTGAACCAGCTGTTTCGAAGATGGCGCGGTGGGCAAGATTGGTTGCCAGCCAGAACTGTTAATTGGTCGCCGTACAGTTATAAAGTGGTTGGCAAACCCCCAAAAGGAATATTTCTTTCCAGGTCAACGGACTCTTGAATTTTTGCATTGGTGTTTTAAGGGGGTCTCGCCTATGGCCATCACATGACGATTGTCAAAGCACCGTGTTTGCCCCCAAAATGAATCAAATGGCTGCCCCAAAATGGAACCTGGGAATTTTGGTAATCGTTGCGTTTGTTGTTGTGGTCATCCCGGTTTCTTCACCCACATGTGCCCTCCAATTAAAACATACTCAATAGACATGTACGCAAACACATGTGTACAAATAAATATGTATGCACACACATACATACTTAAATAAGTAAATATATATAGATATTTAAAAAGGAAATACATATATGTGAAGCGGTGATTGCGCAAACAATCACTTTGCCAGTGCCAACATTTACACCCTTGGTGTGATGTCATGCTTTGCGAAAGCAAATGTTTGCCAAACACTTTGCGTTGACTTCATCTCAGGCAAGATGGGAGGGAGGGAGGGAGGGAGGGAAAGACACTTTTCACATAGTGCCGGACCCTAAACGTTTTCGTGCAACATTTTGGTGTCCCCAGCGCCAAACCCTGAAAACAAAGACTAAAGACCGAAAACAAAAAACCAAACCAAAAAAACAAACAACAAAACTTGAAACCCAAAACAAACAAAACACAAAAACAAACAGCAAAACTTGAAACCCAAAACAGCAAACCCGTGCGTTCAGAACTAAACCCTTAACGTTTTCATGTTTCTAGCGCCAACCCTGGCACAAACCCTAAACGTTTTCTTGCTTTCAGCATTAAACCCTAAACGTTTTCTTGCCCCCGGCCCCAACCCCTAAAGGCAAAACAAAAGATCCAAAACAAAAAACAAAACCCTTCAGACAAAACAAACTTGAAACCCTAAACGTTTTCGTGCTTTCATGAATTAAACCCTAAACGTTTTCGTGCCTTCATGAACTAAACCCTAAACGTTTTCGTGCTTCTTGTGCCAAACCTGGCGCAAACCCTAAACGTTTTCGTGCCTTCATGAACTAAACCCTAAACGTTTTCGTGCCTTCATGAACTAAACCCTAAACGTTTTCGCGCTCTCAGGAATGAAACCCTAAATGTTTTCTTGCTTCTACCACCAAACCTGGTAGAAAATTTCCTGCATCCAGGATTAAACATAGAATATTTCATCTACTCTTGCAGATATTTCTGCTTTCTTAAAAAACAAGATGGATGCTTGCCACTATTGTCCAAGTGGCACGACAGCGTCCAATGCATAATACATCGTTCTTGGAAAACATCTTCGTTTGTATCAAACATTGTCCTATAGAGAGCGTTGGAGCGTCCTGGCAGTGCCTGCGAACAGCACCGATGCCTCCTTGGTTCCTGCCAGCCTCGACTTGCTTCCATCCACTGGCACTGAATCCTTCCTCTCGTCTTCCACTCCTTTTCCCTCTTTCTTCTTCTTCTCTTTCTTTGACTTTGCTTTCGTTGTCGGCTCTTCCTCCACGGCATCCCGCGGAGCTGCTGCTGGTCCAAGCTCCACTGCTCGGCTCCTCAGATTCCCTAACTCGTCGTGGGCTCCGGCCGGAATGGCATCCAGCAGGTTGCTCATCCATCCATCCTCCTGGTGAAGTTCCTTGCCGATCCTCCCACGGGTGGCGTGGGCTATGTCCTCGTTGACGATCTCGTGAGCACAGCCGGGGGGACATCTCATCACCCTCAGCATCTTCTTGTCCACACCTGACAGGTAACGGAGGAGCTGGTTGTTGGTCGTACCGGTGCGGGGGCTCGAGGCGGATACCCCTCACTTGACCGGCGATCTTCGCCTCCTTGTGGTAGTACTCCCCCACTGTGACGACCAGCCGTCCTGGCTGAGCTCACGTCCTTGAAGGAGACTTCTTCTCCAGCGGCCATCTTCAAGTCTCCAGGAGCTGGATAGCTCCCGCCTCCCAAATGCCCTGCTGGTCTCCTCGGTGCGGCTGCTGGTCTTCTCGCCCTCATCCTTGGAGCTGCTTTGGCCATACCCTTGGCCTTGGCGGCAGCTTTCGCCTTTGCCTTCACTTTTGCCTTGGGCGCCATCGCGACGTTCCAAAGCCGTTCCAAGTGTTGCAGCGCCCTGTGCGCCCTCTTTCACGATGCCCTGATCCTTTTGTCCCTCTCCTTCTCTTCGATCTCGATCTCTCCCTGCCTCTTCTTCGATCCTGATGCGTTTCGTCTTGGCGACGAGGTGGTCCAGTGGGTTCACTGGGCCTAGTGGTGGTTGGATCGACGACTCCTGAACGCTCGAGATGATCCCCGGCGCTTCCTCGAACTGGTAGACCTTGAAGATGAAGTACTGGACTCCTCTCTTTCAGGTCAATCCCTTTGCTGCCTTCCTTCTCTTCCTCAATCTCTTCCTCTTCTGCTGTCGGTCCTTTTGAAGAGCTCGCCTTCACTTCCTCACGAGGCTCGGACTTGCTTCTGCTACGTTTCTTTACCTCCTTCTTTTCCTTCAGAGCACTTCTTGCTCCGCTTGGCTTTTCTCTGTCTTCCTTGCTTTTCTTTTCTGAGGCTTCCTTCTTTTTCTTTTTCTTCAACAGCTTCTCTGCTTTCTTTTTCTCAGGGCTCTTCTCACGGGGACTCTTTGTCTCTTCGGGACTTTCCTCTTTCTGCTCTTCACCTTCCTTGGTCTCAGGCTCGGACTGGACAGGAGCTGTCGCTCCCGACAGAGGCAGGTTGCCCCCGAGAGTGGGCTGGTGATGCGGCACCAAGCGACCTGGAGGACAGCTGAGATCCGCCTCCAGCAGATCAGTCAAGCTGCAAACGCAGTTCCTCAAGACCACCACCACTCGGTCCTCAGATCCAGCCTTAAGGTCACCGCACTCGAGGATGGCGCGGATCCGGCTAGCAGTGCGGCAAGGGGTGCAAAGGGGATCTCCTTGGAACACCCTGCACCTCTCACACAACATCTACTGCAAGCCAGAACACTTCGGGTATAAAAGGTGCCGGTGTGTCACTTTACCCGCGTGGCGGAGTTACATATATATATATATATCAAAATAAATAAATATATATATATATACAGACATCTATATATCTTGATACAAAATACAAAAATGAATCTCTCCATATATGTATATATGTATATATATATATAACCTGCGGAACTGATTGATCATCGGTCGAAATGCTTGAACAGGTTGCCACCTGAATGAACAGTGCATGTCCTTTCGTCTTCCCTCTGCAAATCCATCTGGATAGCTCTGCTGGCTACTAGTACCGGCTAATCACATGCGATTTGATCGATTTCGGTTCGTTTCAAGCGCTTCGGAGCGCTTCGCCCAAATTTGAAAAAACCCTGGGTTTTTTGAGTTTTTTGATTTTCAATATAACCAAATGACTTAGGAATTAAACATTTAGCGGTCTTTCTGAGAGTCCTAAGTCTCTGGGGGGTAGTATATCAACCACTAGCGTTGGTTGCTACAATTGTCCAAATTGACATTGATCTTAATTAACCAACTTATCATTACCAGCTATGATCATTAACAGTTGACCCTCTTTGACCATAGGTAGCAGCTGGATCTATGATTGTTTGGTTCCAGGTGATGGTTCGACCAGCCGCTGCCCACCGTCCTGATCGTCCCAGTAAGCCTGATGAGATCAAGCCAGGGGGGTGCTGCCTGCAGGGTCCCCAAGGTGATGCTCAAATGGCTATAGGTCACTACCAACCGTCCAAACAAAGACTCGATTGGTCATTTATGGAATGTTCATCAGGGTAACCCCATCACGGTATTGACCCCTAGGCAAATCACTGATGAATTGGTGGCAATTTATACATGAGTGGGTGAAGAGGATGATCTATGTTGGATGCACCTGGTCACCTGGTAAAGAGGGTTTAAAGCTTAAAAAAAGGCGTACTGATTGTGTGAAGCCCTGTACTGGAACGTGCCCAAAACACCGGCTTGAAATATGCTTGCATGCCACCCCGAATCTACACGTGTTTGGTCATGTTCATTTCTGATCAACAGTTGCATCGTGTTGTTGCAGCACTTTCAACCGTATAGAACTGTAATTTCAGCATCAAGTTTCAGACATGTTCAAATATGTTCAATCACCATTCCAAAACCACACGTAGTAATCCATGCAAACACTATCAAACACACAAACCAATAAACACCCTTACAAAACCACATCTTGAAAAAAGTATCACCCCCCCCAAAAAAAAAATCATTCCCTTTCCATTTTCCATTCCAAGGCACCTTTGGCCCAACAAAGGCGCCACGTCCAACTGACTTTTCCTTCGCGGTGATCGGCTTCTAGCGCCAGTCACCAGGGGAAGGCCAGGTACCGCCAGGCCCGGCAGACCGAAGGCACCCAGCTGTCCCAGGCCCAGCCCCAGCTGGTGCAGCTGCAGCTGGGACAGCAGGGTCTGCTGCGGCTGCCCAGGCTGCCATGTCCACTTGCGGTGTCGCAGCGGGTGCAGCGGGACTTAAAACGCGGACCTGCAGTGGGAGGTCGTCACCCGGGCTCAAGATCATCGGTGCAAGTTCACAGGAACCGCTCCAGAGTCTACTCAACCAACAGGCACACGGGGGCACTACCGATTACTTCTGGATCCCAATTGCCCAACGTGGTTCAATACAGAGCGAAATAGGTGTTTCTAGATGACACAGCATGGCTCAACATGGCTTCTTCCCCATCCAGAAAGCACAGCACCTCCTTTCTTACTAGCACAACTCCTCGTCCTCTTGCTACTTGCAGCTTCTCCTGCCTCCTCCTCATGCTGATGCTGCTGAGTGACGTTTGCTGCTTCAAAGGTTTCTCTCTCTTTGCTTGCATCCTGGGAGCGGCCACTGCAACTGCACACGCACACAACGCACAGATGCTACGCCGCAGTGGAGGCAGCAAACAAATGCACTAGCCGGACTACTTTGGGAACCATCCTGACCGTGGGCTTTTCAATCTTCAACAAGCCAATCTGTTGGATATTCTCGGTGCTGCCTCAGTTTTTTTCCCACAAATCCAAACCTTCCAAGCTTCCACGAGCATTCTTAGGCACAGCGTTTTTGCTTAGCCTAGTTCAACACATTTCAGGGTGGAGTTTGGATTCGGATCATTCCAGGAGGCCAATCAATTCATCCTTTCAATAGCTTGGGGCTATCCACAGCTATTCATGGCTTCTACATACCCCTTTAACATCCCAAAAAACAATTGCTTTTGTTCAGGAATGCAGAACTTTGGTGGGCACACGATTTTGGACAGACCCGTTTGGTGGTTGAACCATGCAACTGTGAGTTGAGTCCAGCAATACCCACGAACAAATGTCACAGAAATCAAGTACCCCTTTGCAGTCGTTCCATGGGGTTGTCAAATGCTAAAAACATCACAAATCTACAAACCATCACAGGGATTCCGGCATTAACAACCAAATGAAATCAACAACATTGTTACCCCAAAGGCATAGCCGCGGTTTTTGCGGTGTTTTTTCTGGTTGGTGGTTTCAACCCCCAAGAAAATATGCTTTTCAAACAACCATTTGTTAGAAATCACATTTGCAAAATGTCAATCAAAACACCAGCCAGAAGTTTTTCACCATTCTTGGTTACATTACTCCCTATCAACCACTATAATCACCTGAATCCACCAGCCAGTTCTATTCGTAGCAACAAGGGCCTTGGCATCACCAAAGATCGGGGCATCACCCGTTGCTGCGCCAAGCTACCCGCGTCAGCTGGAATTCAACAATGTCTCCAGGCACCAAGGGGACCATCAAGTGGCGGTTACCTTAGCGTTGGCAAACTGCTGTCACTTTTGTGGAATTAAAATGACGGAAGGACAGGAAGGAAAACAAAACGTATTTGGTGAACATAAAATTGTTGTCACTCCGCGGATTGCAAAACTTTGCATTGAGGAAAGTAATTCCTGATGGTTGTTGTCAAATTTGGGATTATGGATGGAATTATTCGAGTCACATATGTTCGTATCATGTCCAGCTGGCGATCTTTTCAGGGCTGAGCTGCTTCTCAAGCCGACGAAAATGTCTCCTTCGAAGTGGGGAGTCGTGATGAAACCCCACTCTCCACTGAAGGATCCTGGGCAGCAGGATTTGGACTCAGGGTAACGGTGGAGATCCAACAGTGGGCCTTGAAATACGTGGCAGGCACTGATATTAGCATAGAACAAGGTCTTAAAGGGTCACTAATATCAAAGTCGAGTCATGTGCATATAGCTATATTTACATGGATGTACTATATGGATCTTAAAAAACAACATTAATTAGTGCTAATCATCCATATCTCGTCCCAGGCAGTAGGACTTCCTACTGCATCCTACCGAACAATAATCACATAACATCAGAGCAACTCAGCATATACAATTGTTTTCCAATGGCATTAGACATGACATGTAGGTTGGAAAAAAATATGCACCACCAATGGTCCATGGCACAAGGTGCGATCTAAGTCGTGGATCAGCCCTCAAAAAGTTTCTGCGCCGCTGTTCCAATCCAAGCCTCCATTCCAAGTATGCATAGGGTGCATGAGATGACTAACTTACAACAGTTCTGTTAGCTCCTGTGTGCATCGGAGATTCTGATGGAAAGTCCTACAGTAGACTCAAAATCAGAACTCACAAGTGCAAACCGCAAACAACAACAACAACAACAACAACAACAACAACAACAAACAAAAAACTTTAAGAGCCAACTAACAAACCAACCAACCAGTATATTGTTTCAACAAGTATATTGTTTCAACCAAATGAACTCACACACACACACAAATTAACATAGCTTTCATGTTCCAAAGCTTGAGAAATCAACTGAACAACTGCTGGTGTTATTTTGAAACAACCAGTTGTTTATTTTAATCAGTTGATTTTAGCATTATAATAAACAACTGAAATCAACTGACAAACTCCTAGCTGCCACATGCTGCCACCTGGCTGTGCATCCCAGGCACTGACCGTTCCAGTGCACACTTGGCCCATCAAATCCGACAGTGGAGCTCGACTCGCGCCACGGGGTCGCAGGCGCTGAACCTCAGCGAAGAGAGTTTAAGGGGGTTGAGGTTAGGGTTAAGGTTATAAGGGTAACCAGGGATGAGCTTAGGATTAAGGTCAGGGGTAAGGTCGGGGTTGAGGTTAGGGGTTGAGGTTAAGGGTAAGGTTTTGGTTAACCAAGGTCAACCAACAGGGTTTAATCAACAGGGCTTAATTTAACCAACAGGCTTAACCAACCAAAGCATGACCCACTTCACTGCAGGACCTGATTTTGACCCATGCTCCAACTGCCCGGTGGTGCTGTTGTTCAGCCTTGGCCATCACAATTCTGGTGAAATGGTGAATCTCATGTCCTGTCTGTTGATGTTGGAACTTCACTTCGATCCGCCAGGATCCCCAACATTCTCCGCGTTCAGCTTGTCTTGCTTGCGGGAGATGGTAAACTCAACTTCTTCACCTAGCGAAAAAACTGGACCAACAAAGTCTTCGTCTGTGCTGAGATAGTTTGAAAAATCAACCGCTGTGGCCCAACAACACTGCGGAGGGTGAACGTGGTTTAATTCAGTACCTACAATCAAATCAAAACTTGTCGACGAGCTACCAAGTCCTCTTCTTCAAGGTGAAGTTTGCCAAACATGCATGTAATGCATGTATAAATGCAAAAAAATCCGAAGATATATGCATTTTGCGATCGATTTTTGAAAATAAATGCGGACACATGTTATCAAATGTTTCAGCACAAAAAACATACTGTATATCTATGCCTGGAGCCTAAGTGACCCTTGTTTTGGACGATTTGACCCTCGAAAGGGGTTTAAGCATCCAAAACAAGGGTCACTTAGGTTCCAAAATTTCCAAATATACATTGCATATTGATCTGATTACGCCATCTTATTCCACCAATTTAGTGGCATGGTGATAATGGGACGCACATGGGTGCGATTGGTGCCCGTGCCAAAGATTGGTTGGGTACCTACAGAGCTGCAACCGAATCGTGGACAGTGGACAGGTTCCTCCTGTTGTTCTGGAAGCGACCTCAAGATCTGCTAGCACTAGCGACCTGACCCCACAGGGAAAGCAAACCAATAGATTTCCACCTTTCCACCAGATCGTCCCCCACAAACATAGCTAAGAAACCTGCAGATTATGCGATTTCTTGGCAGGGAACCAAAACATCGATCAAATGCGGGGAAACCAAATCAGGCCACTGAGAAACGTCTTCTTGGACAAGGGTGGGTAAACACGAACCTACCCTCAAGACCACACTTGTTTTGGAGGCTTTGGCCAATGAAATTATATGAAATTGCAGGCAAACCATCCAAAACAAGGGTCATTAGGTTCCAGGCGCAAAAATCGGCGTTGATGGGATTTAGAGTCTCTCTCTCCCCATCGTCATCAGACTAAAGGTCTGTCTCAGCCAGGCTGAGAGACGAGATGCAGAAGGCCCAGACCTTTAGTGTGCCCACTGTCAACTGCCTAAGATACACTGGAAACAGTAGCAAGGTTTTTAGAGCAGTCAATGGCATTTTACTTGATCGCCACCACCTTGTTATTTCTCAAGCATTTTGCGGGAACGTCGAGCATTTCAGCCATTGGAGGCCCTGTTTGGAGCTGCGCATGAGATGGTCCTAGCCGGATCGTGATTGACCAGGAAGCCATAAACCCAGCAATGCACCTGGGGCCAATGCCGGCAAACCCGGGTTGTCTCCAAGATGAAGAAACAAATCGCCTCAGCTGAGGGATCACTGGGTAGGTTCTTCTGGCGGCCGAAACCACCAATCAGGATATATCAACATGTAACATGCATGATATGGCCATAAAACCGTGTGATGCACAAAGAACAACAACGACGACAACAACAACAACAACAACAACAACAACAACAACCACAACCACAACCACAACCACAACCACAACCACAACCACAACAACAGCAACAACAGCAACAACAGCAACAACTGCAACAACTGCAACAACAGCAACAACAGCAACAACTGCAACAACAGCAACAACAGCAACAACAGCAACAACAGCAACAGCAACGACAAAAGGGATATAATCAACAATAGGGAGGATAAAAATCCCATCACTCAAGGGGAAAGAACCCCAAGGAAATATCTTCAAATTTTGAGATAACCGACAACCCTAGACAAAAACAAATTTTGTAGAGGAATCGTAATTATCCGCAACCAGTGTGCTAATTTCGGTGCAACTGGCCGACTATTGCTTGATTTTCTCAGGCTGTCAAAAAATGTGCACTTCTGAGTTGAAACCCCCTTTTTGACCAAAGGAATATGAGCAAACGCTTGCAAAAAAAAAGTTCCTGCTATGGAATCTGGGTTCTCTCCTCTTGGTGTTGCAGGTGGCTGCGAACGCATGATAATGCAGCCTATTGCGTTCATCTTTTGCATGCAAAGTATCAGTGATTGCTAGAGACTTCTGTTAATGACAAATTGTGTAATATCTACTTGCTTGCCACGTCCCTTGGGCCATCCTAAATGTCTTTGGCCAAGGGCATCGGTTTCATTTCTGCCTATCCAATCATGCAGTCCGGTAAATACCCGCATTGGGATAACCAATTTAAAATACCAAATGTAAACACAGAAATTTACACAATGTTTACATGTGTTCGTTCACAAACAAAAAAAACAGAACGCCTGTAGATACTTTAGCCACATGTCTGTGTCCGGCCGTGTCTCTGAACCAAATGTGTTGCAGCTCTGCACTTAGTGTGGGTGATGCAATGATGCCGCATGCCTAGTTGGTCCTGTGTGTGCTGCCGCCGAAGGCTACGGGGGGACAGTGCCTATGATGCGATCATCCTTCTTTGGCACTGATTCAGTATAATTCACTCATGGACAGTTTGGATCATTTTGGGGGGATGGCTTCCCCAGAATGTTTGGGGTACTTGTCCAAATCTTGGATGCAATCTCAACAAATTTCCCACCGTTTGGTTCGAACACTCCTGGTTGCTTCCGCACGAAACGAAGTCTGGAATGAGACCGACCTCACTCCGCTGGTGGGAGGAGTCTACCTAGGTACGTACCCCTTAGAGGGATCTAGGGATACCCCGTCCCGACCAACAGCCCTTCAAACAAGTCCGTGTACCTTACCGCCGAGCTTCCTTCAAAGGAGTCGGAGACTACAAAGCCCCAGTCATCTCGAAAGCTCTTCACCTTTCCCGTGCATCTTTGGCCTTGGACTCTCCCACTGGTGGGGGTCAACCCGTTGCTGGGAGAGTTGCAGCTTCAGCTGAGTCCTGGGTCAGAATTCCACTAATGGGTCTCGGTATTTGGGTTTTCCTCTAGTGACTCCAAGGTATCCAAACATCCTAAGATAGGTTACCTATCAACTTTAGAAGTACTAGATTTCTGACTGTTTTTGACAGGGTTGCACCTGCCAGCAAGGACCTCTAATGTGGCAAAACCAAGTTTTGGCCGAGCAGTGGTCCAGCAAGGTACTGTTTTTCTGATGGCTCATCAGATTTCTGCACTAGTCACTGGCTACTTGATGGCGTATCTCCTTAGCATAGCCATTGTCAAACATGCTTGGCTATTTTAGCCATACTATGCCATATACTCAAATATGTTTGACATTCTGGCCACCAGGCTGCATTGTTCTTTATGCTTCGAGTCAAGCATCTCAGGTACTGTTTGCCCTCCCCCCCAAAGACAACAAAAAGAACAACCGCATCCAATGGTGATGCCCCGACTGGACATAAACCCAATTTTGATCTACCTCAAAATCAATGGTGAAACAGGAAATTCCCGAAGGAATGCTGTGATTTGACGCTTCCAAGGGGTGCATAAGTTCCGTGCCCTGAAATGGTGTGGTTGTTGGGCTTGGAAGCTGCATCCATGGTGTAACCCCAGGCCATCCCACGGTGCAACCCCCTGGCCATCCCTTACCGATGGATCCGGTGCCGCCCAGGAGCCGATCATATCCTTCGGGGATCTGGGTCCGTCCTGGGCAAGTTGCCAATGAAGTCGGTGCCCTCCTTCAGAATGGCTGTTACGAACAGTTGAGATAAACAAGTGATGCTTAATCAACTTTAAACATTCAGTTGAAATAACAACGGAAAAATAACAACTTTCTGATGAACACTTCTCAAGTGAATGTTTAAGCAACTGTTCTAGCATTGGAAAATGTGTGATAAACACTCAATGAGTGTTCAATCAACTGTTGGCCATTCATGAGAAAACGTTGATACAGACTCCTTTGGCTCAAATATTACATCTTGAAACATTCAAAGGTGTTAGTCATGATCAAGGTTTGTTTAATCATCCTTGCAACCGTTGAAGTGAACAATAACGCTACTGGATAATGAAGGCATGGTTGATAAATGTTGATGACCAAGAGTTCGCGCACCATTGCTATTGGCTTACAAAGTTGGGTGAAATTGGAGACTTCAATCATAGGATACTACAAGCAACATCAGCCTCATCTTTGTCATGGAGCCTGACCAAAGCAAACCACATCATAATTGGCAAAACCAGGAATTGGACCGAGTAAACTCCATGAACATGCAGATTGAATGAATTGCATCATGGCGATATATGGTTTCATCATTGTATACATAAAAATATAAGTATAAATACAAATGTATATATATATATATATGCATACAAATATACATTTCAGAAAATCTGGTCTCATATAGCTTGATTGATTGGGTGGTTGCCTATGCATTGCTGCCTATGCATGGTAGATCCATATTCATACACCACCGCTTACCTCAAACAGCTGGGGTCATATCCGACCACTGGGAGCTGGGGATCACCAGCCGCCAGCTCAGGTCGGGACAGCTCCACCACCCGGCACCGAGACCTGCCACCAGCGCAGGACATCCACAGGTCGTTCACCGGCCAATTTACATCTCTCTCTGTCTGTATCTCGATTTCTATGTAAGTAAAAATAAATGAACAAAAAAATGAATCAACAAATATATATATATGTATTTATACTTGCACCGTATGATGCATGATACGAATCTCTATGTACAGGAAAATACTCACATTGAGATGCAAATAAATTTCACAAACATTGAACGATGGTGGCGAGAAAATGATAGCAGGGACTGCGGCGCAGGGATCTTCTGCTCAGCTGCGTGCAGTGAAGGAGGTCACCACTACAACTTACAGTGCATCATGGTCATCACTCTATGACGCAGGGATGTCCGTGAATGGTTGAGCTCTCAAAACAGGCATATTTTTTCCGAGCTTTAAGATTTGGAAACCATGGGATTTGAGGCTACTCCCATCTTATGGATATTTCCGCAACATGTATAAACCACTACCATCCACTACCAATATCTGATAGGGAAACACCAACGTTTCTGTAAAATGCGGGGGGCCCGACATGGCAACCAACCCCGGGGCGCGCTGCACCGTGGTATTGCTGCGCGACACTTCAACCGCGTGAAGCTGGCCCAACGCCTGCAACACAGAACTTGCACTTGGCAGGACAGCGAATATGGAAGCTTTGTTGACCAACTGGCGATATGGACATGGGGCACCACCAGCCAATCAAAAACTGGGTAGTCACATCCAAAACAGTTCAACTAGTTTGGACACCTTGGGATGTAAACAGAAGGAGTACCCAAGGTTTTGGACCCGCAGCCATACAGCAATGCATCTGAAATGCACTAAGCTAAGGTACAACTTCAGTTACCAAATTGGCAGCCGAAAACCTGCGTCCACCGCCATCCACCGCACATTGGTAAAGGGTGAAAGAAAATGTGGACAGGGCCATGTCAGAACGGATCGAGGTCAGGATTCGGAAAAAAGATGGAGCCCGTTTTAAAGGACACTGTCATTCACTCTCTCCTGGGGTTGATCCTGAGAGATCATCAAAAACTTGTTGTAAACAGGGCTGAGCGATGCCAGCGCTGCCTGGTCCTTCTGAACGATGAAGGTGACCCCTTCGTTCACCTTCAACGCCGTCTTCAGCTGTGGATTCTTTTCTGAGCGCGCGGCCCAAGGACCAGGGTGTATCCATGGTGGTACCCGCCATCCCTGGCGGAACCAACCAGCGAGCTGGAGGAACAGAATGGCCCTGGACAAAGCCATATGTTGCCATGGATGATGCAACAACTCCAAGCAAATCAAGCAGGTTGTACGACCAAAGTTGCCAATTGATGCAACAATGAATTGGTGCATATCGAATCATATCGATCCCAGACCAACGGCTACTTAGGTGAAGGATGATAAAGAAAACACACCAGCAAGTAAAATATCACCCATATATGTCCAGCAACATGTTGCATTACACGTGTCTCAACCTGATGATCTACTCGTCCAAGCGTTTGTGTAAACTCGCTCCACCAGGGACGTCCCGACATTAATCCAGCACCAATTAGGACAAGTTGTTCCCAAGCACCCGCTGTCCCAAAAAACCAGTGATGAAACAATGTATCTGAGATGTCAAGAAGTTTCAAGAGTCACTTCACCTCAATTTCACAGGATGATGGCACACCACCATGCCCGCCGAGGCTCCTAATGAGACAAAAAGCTCTTCTTCAAATCGCAAGGAGCCCAGGAAGCCCCACTCTTCGGGGTAGAAGCTCTTCCTTGGGGCCGCCAGTGCTTGGAAAGTCCCATGATGCAGTGCTCTCAGGATTGCCAACATGTAACTGGAATACCTTCTCCAGTGAGGTAAATCATTAAGGCATGATTAATCACTTGCGGTACAAAGTAAAACAATACCTTGAACTAAAGGTTGTTTCACTGCCAGACTAATTTCACCGGATGAGAACTGCTCATTTTGGACACCTGCTCTGAACACTAGACTATGGGGTTTCTGGTTGACCTGCCAACTAAATACCCAGGGTTTCAAATGCAGCTGCTGGATTGTTTGCTTGATGTCACTTACTGGCTAGTGGTTGTTACTTGCTTGCACTTGACTAGAAACTGTTTTTTCCTGGGCTACCACTCAGAACTACTGGCTGCAAACAGCAATGATATACCATCATCGTGTGATTGTGGCTGGAAAGCCCTTCAGCCTCTCGGCATATGCTGGAGCAGCGGCCATGCCACCTCTGACCCGGTGCTCCTTAATCGCAAGTAGGTCAGCCAACCAGTTCATGGTTGTAAAGCCATGGCAAAAAGCCACTGTAAACCGACCATGTTTGAAGGTAAACCATGGTAATCCATGTAAAATCAGCTATTCATGGTAGCATCACGGGCGGATGAGTTGGATTTATCCGAATTTTGTGTTTGCCCCTCCTCAACTGTAGCCGAACCAAGAATCATCCTGTTGAGGTAGTGAAGCCATGCATGGCCACCGATGCCAACACCCTATATAGCTACTGAAGCTAGCAGCAAGCATCCACTCAGTGAGGTCTGTACATTACTGGCCCCGATACTCTGCAGCAAAGGGGCACCCATCCAAACCTCAGCCAGGTCTCAAAATCACATCACTTGGCCAGGTTTGATGCTCTTAGGAACTTATGAACTAGATGCAGCATGAGAGTCCTGGTCAATTGCACTGCTGGGATTGCCCTTGCCCAGGAATCTCTCTCTGTTGGTCTTCTGCTAACAGTTGGATGACTGTCCTCTATCCATGTTTCATTGATGTTAAGAGTATCACAACATATCACAACACAATGTCTCATAGCTATTCGTTGGTCATGGTTGCCTAAGGATGCCTAACAAACCCGTACCATTAATAGATCATTGGCACGTCAATTTCAAGTGGGATAGCCTGCAGCTTAGATGAACTTAGCCCCCAACTTTCATAAACTGTGTGTCTGGGGTTGTTTGTCCGGAAGGTGCTAATATTACATTATTGCCACAGGGAACAAAAACAAGCCACAGTCACCGGTCACGTTGATCAAAGAAAGCCCATACGAAGATCCTGTAGCTGAAAAAACCTTTCTTCTGGAGTTGTCGGGTTTTCTTGTCACGACTCAGCGTGTAAAGCTGAACAAGTGCACAGGACCGGTACCAAAGTCTTGCAATGTTCACCTTCAATCTGATCAGTTTTATAATATTTGGCGACCCGATGCCCGATGTTTATCCGGATAGGCCCAAGCGTCTCATTGCCGGTGCTGATACTCTGGCCTGTTTTCTTGAACGACCACGGCTGTACAAACAACCTGTGTTGAACAGTGGTGTTCATTTAGGTCCCAGCAGCTTGAAATCAATGATGCAAATTACTAGCGAGTGATCCGAGTTCGTCAGGCGAGCTACCAACACTGAGGGGTTGAACAGTCAAACGTATTCAAACATCAGTAATCTATCAATCACCATCCAGCACCTCATGCAATAGCTTGTGGATCGTTTCCTTTTGTCAACCTCATTGTTCAACCATTACTGAAACATGGTCTTTAACTATTGATGGTTGATGATGCAAAAGGAATGATGGTAAGAATCTACTATTAACCATCTTTAATCTATCACTACCAACCAGTGCTACACTGCGTTCGGTTGGTAGCAGTACCCACTAATGATGGTCTAAATGGCCCTCTGGTGAACTTGCACGCCATTTTATAGGTAAGCAAGCTGTACATGGTGGATTTTCACCATGAATGAAGGACTTCATCAATTCATCATTCTAAATCCATTTAATGGCTATATATAAATGGTGTATTCTATAGCTGATTTGTGGTGGACACTGCTATAAATCCACTGCTAATAATCAATACTATCGTTTATGGTATATGGATATTGATTCACCATCAATGATGGACATTGATGGTCAACATTGACCACCATTAACCAGTATTGACCACTATTAACCATAGCAAAAAGGCCAATAAAATCATCAACCAAATAAGCAATGCTAATCCCTATACTGTATCTGATCTATAGTGAATAGCTGGGCAATAGCTCCACCATTAATGCGATGTTAGACCAAAACACCTAACGTGGGTTCAGCTGCTTTGGCGCCGCTAACAAGTCCTTCCGGAGGGCGCAGGCAAGTAATGATGGACACTGATGGCCAACATTAACCACCATTCACCATTGTTGACCACTATGAACATGGTGATCCACCCACATAATCCAACAATAACCAACATGACCAACATAACTTAACCAACATATGCTAGAAAAAAAATACCAACATTAACCAACCAAATAATCCATGCTAATCCACCATACATCCCACCTGCTGCCCTGGCGCAAGCGATGGCCAACGAGGTTAGAGAGCTGCACGGGCACCACTCGGGTGCCCACGGCATGGAAGTGTCCAGGCTGGTCTTCGGACACCTGGGAATGATCCCAAGGCCCAAGGTGACCATCACAGGGCGCTCAGCTTAGACCATGGAAGGGGTAGGATGACTGATGGAAAATCCACATAGTCTAATTAACTGATTTTCAGTTGGACTGATTCACTTTGTTTGTTTGTTTGTTTGTTTGTTTGTTTGTTTGTTTGATTTTTGCTTTAGGATTTGATTTATAAACAAATGCCGGTTTGTCACGTCCGTACGGTTTGAAATTTGCCGTGTGCCTGCCAAAAAACAATCCGACATGAATTGGCACAAGCTATGCTCTCCGTGAATTTTCACATCGTGGAACACCAAACCACATCACCAATAGGTGATAATGTGCGCAAAGTGCTGGAAAACAACAAACCTATGGTGTCCCGCGAAAACCTCCTGTGCCTAGGCAGATTGCTTTGTATTGCACTTCGCCATATGCATCTTAAATGAACAAATCTAACAATGTCAATGTGAACGAATAGGATTGATCCGTTGCATGCAGTTCAAAAGAACGTCATGGAATAGCATGCTACGCAACGTATGAAAACAACACAACACAACATGTATGCCTACAGAAACTCAATAGTTCCCATCATTAACTTCGTCGTTGCATCACTGCCATAATTTCCCTCCTAGGAACCATTACATAATTTCCATCATAGATAGTTGACTATCAAACATTAACGGCTATGGTCACCGCAATGCAGTGATTACCCCAATCCTTAACCATCACCCTCAACCATCAAACCTTGCAAATCAAAAACTACAATCAATCATCACCATTCATATTTGATCGTTATGAACCATCAGAAGGTATCATCCTTCACCATCACAACTATCATGCTCAACCTCAACCATCATACCTTGCAGCACCTTGCATATCAATCATGCTTGCCCCCATCACTATCCATTGTTTTCAGCCATTTTTTCCCTTTTACCAGGGTTGGTGGTTGAACCACCCCTATTAAAAATATAAGTCAACCAACCATTCGTAAAAAAATACAAGGGAAAAATAAGCAAAATGTGAATCAAACCACCAACCAGCTAAGGCTATGTCGTTCACAGTTGGTCGTTTTCCCTATCATTGGCTGGTGCTTATCTTCCATTGGTTGGTGACCTTCCTCCCCCGTGAGAGTTGGCCATGGTGAACCACCAGATCTTCCCCACCTGGAAGGTCACGGGGTCTCCAGCTTGCACGGGGCCCAGCTCGGGGTTGTTGCGCCGGTGCAGGTAGAGATCGCCCTGGAAGTTGTCCTCCGACACAACGAAGCCTAGGCCACTTCATCCGCCTCCCAACTTCAAACATCATCATTGGCCCGTTCCCAAAACGCGATTGAATGTCAACATGCTGCTTTTTCTACTACCGTTCCATTGCTTGCTGTCATTGACGGCTTCGGCATGACCCCATGTTGTCTGCTCATTGTGAAAAACCTGTCATTTCTAGAGTCTATGTCACATTGCTTTGCCATTCAGCATGGACAATCAACGCTAGTAGGGGTGAAACACACAAATACATTCTTTCAACCCTATATATAATCATATATCGGGACCTTAAAGCCGTCTGATGTTCATGTCTGTCATATGTTTCCAAATAATGGACATGCTGTAGAGTCTCTTACGGTACGCCTACGCTATCCTAGATGCATCTGCATCATGTGCATGTTCATTCTGTTTGCGCTTTGCTTCTGATGCTTCCGTTTGAGTCATGTACTCAGTCAATTGGTAGTAAGTTGACTGTTCAGTACTGAATGGTTACACTGCCCCCAAGAAGCTTTTTTAGGGGATATGGCCAATATATTGGAAAGTCAAAACCTACAAGTTTTTTAGGAGCTTTCGGGAACCAATGGCAATGAATAGTCAATGGATCATTGATGCGCTATTGATGATTTTTGGTCAATTTATGATTGACCAATAGTTACTTGATGCTAAACAATGCTTGACTGATTAACTGAATGCACCGATCAATCATCCATGGTCCCTACAGTAAACATCAATGGCTCACAATTCCTATTGCCCATAGTAAATGGTAGACCATTCAATGCACCTATTGCTCGGTAAACATCACTGGTTCAGAGTTCTTCATCAATGGCTACAACTGGCAGTGCAGCTGGGGTCGGTAAGCTGAAGCTGAACTCATGGCCAGGTCACCCCAGGAGTCCCGAAAACTGCGCACTGTGCCCTGCAGGTACTCACCTGAGTCATGGGATGGTCGACCACAGTTGGCTCAAAGATGTTCAAGGTGGCACCATGTGCCACCATCCAATGATACTTTGGTCAATAAGCTACTTAAGATCGTTTAACTACTGGACAATGCGGGATTCCCGGGATTCTACAAAAAAATTGCTATGTAACAGCGTTCCCCGTGTTTGAGTCCACTGGGCACGCTTGCTATAATGGCCAAAAAAAACACTTCTTTGCTGCAATACTCTACCATTTTGTTCCGCAAATCAACTGCAATGCCTTCGTACCGGGAACAATAGGGTTTCCCTAACGGATTTCGCAACAATAATCCCTTCTTCATGCTCGTTCGTCTTTGACCAATGGGTTTCCCTGATGGATTTCGCCCAGCCCTGGGCCGCCTATCAGCCCCGCCAAGTGGCCTACCAAATGCTTCACCTGTGCGCCCTTCTCAAGGGCGCCGTCGGGTCCTAAGGGTGAAATAAAAAAGGCCGGATTGGGATTTGGGTTTGATATGGTTTGATCAATGGACTTTAGTGTCGCGTCTGGGCGCCCACGGGGTTGTCTATACGGCATTACCGACTGTGACTACGATTTCTGCACAGTCCCCTGCTGATGAATCGGCTTGGAACCCTTGATGCAAATGGCCAGTCACTTGTAGTGCCAAGTGGCACATGCTGAGATTGAAAGGCACGCAAATTGGGTTCAAACTGCCAGTCTTGGTCACAAAACATGGCCCTTCATTTGAATGTACCGAGCCAGCCCTTGAATAAATGTGATACATGCTACTCCAGCTACTGAAGAAACATTTGGGCCACCCGGCCACTGCACAAAAAAAAACGTTGCTTGATTTCTCTCTCTCATATATTCATCATGCTATCATGTAGCTTTTGAGTTTTAATACTCAAATCCCAGGCGCCAGTCGAGTATCCAACCATATCCATATCCAACGACGGCTGCTAATTATGCTCCAGAGAAATCAAGGATATGATGACCACTGCCTGCACTTCCAGACATCGGATATATAGATCTAAGTAGTGACCTTTGAGGCTTTGGACACTTGGAAACTGCAGGAGACAAGGCCCAGCCTCAAACAACAAGTTGAGTAGGGGTCGAACCACCCAGCCACCGAACAACCAAGTTGAACCCCCCAAGTATACCTTGAAATGACTAACCATGGCGGATGAAAATCCATTGGTTGCATCAATTTCTGGCAAACTTATCTGCTGGGGTTTTAACCTACTAGTAGATGTAAGCAGCAGCAGCAGCAGCAACAACAACAACAACAACAACAACAACAACAACCAACAACCAACAACCAACAACCAACAACCAACAACCAACAACCAACAACCAACAACCAACAACCAACAACCAACCACCAACCACCAACAACCAACAACCAACCACCAACCACCAACCACCAACCACCAACCACCAACCACCAACCACCCACAACCCACAACCAACAACCAACAACCAACAACCAACAACCAACAACCAACAACCAACAACCAACCACCAACCACCAACCACCAACCACCAACAACCCACAACCCACAACCACCAACCACCAACCACCAACCACCAACCACCAACCACCAACCACCAACCACCAACCACCAACCACCAACAACCAACAACCAACAACCAACAACCAACAACCAACAACCAACCACCAACCACCAACAACCCACAACCCACAACCAACAAACCTAAACCCAAAACATGCACCACATAAATCCAAACGATACCACATATCACCAGCTCTGTCCACCCAGGCATTGCTCACACGTTCCATAACTCAGGTGCCGCAGTTCACCAAGGGTCTCGCGACGGCGGTCGTGGTTGGGACTTGGCCGCCCAGCACGTGCACGTCGATGGCTTCGGACTTGCCATCGATTTGGCGAACGGCAAACTCCACCTGCGACACGACGTGGTTGATTAACCATGGTGAACCGCTTGATATAAAACAGTATCAACCATGGTTAACAACATGGCTTCTCAACCCCCCCAAAAAAAACATACTTGACCATGGTATACCATATGGTTAACCAATCAATCAAACACATATTATAGAAAAAGCATCGCTGGGATTTGGATCTCTGAAGGCTTTGGCAGTTGATCTTTATCTTCTGGTTAGTGGTCGGGGCCGGGCCATCCCAAAAATATGCCAGTCAACAAACCAACCATCCCTAAGGCATTGGGGAAAAGTGAAAAAGTGGATCAACGCACCAACTAGTAGCTGTCTAACCACTACTGTGGGCTGCGATTACCCCCTTATGAGCCCTATGATTAAGCAGATTAAACCATTGTTACCGACGGTCAACACCCTATGAAGACCACCGACCAGTCGTTCCTTCCTGATGGAACCGCTTCGTCTCATCGCGAAGCCAAATTTCTCCTACACCCAGCTGGTCAGCCCAGTGCCCTGCCCTGCACCCCCTGCCCCACCTGGTCTCCAGCTGCCAGCGCAGCTGAAAGCTGCGGGTTGTTGCGCAAACCTACGAAGAGGTCGCCTGCATCGCAGCGAACCCTCAGAGTTTGGCCATCCGGGCTGTGGGGTGCTGTGTCAAGGGCGGTTGTTTCGTTCCGGGTTGCATCACTGTTGATAAGGTACTGACGGTCATTGAAATCTGCAAAGCTTCAAGTTGCTGTTGCGAGATTTGATCGAATTGGGTATTGGGATACCTGTTTGGGATGACATGTCCACAACTTCCCAACCATGAAACAGCACGTGCGCACATTCCCATGCAATGTCATCCCGTAAACATGAGGTAGTATCACAAGCTATAGCTGGTGATGCTGCAACCCATCAAAGCGAAGCCGTCTCCTAGATCCCACCCTGCAACTTGGCCCATTATTCACTACACTAACTCGTTCACTGGTGCATACGCGTGGGTTCTTCCAGCAAAAGGTCAGGGCTGATTCTTGGTGAGCACCGCCAAACGACCCCAGTTCAGACTCTGCCTGCAAAGGATGCCGAATTGATGAAACCCCAACTTCCGGTGAAGCTTCCTGGGAGCGTCGGAGGATTGGTATACCCATGAAAGAGAACAAGCCCAACGGTCCCAAAAATGACCATATATAGGTGGCTATGATCATGTGGGTCGGAGCATTTCGGAGTCATGACGTGCCAACTGCAAACTTGACACTTTGGATGTCAGCGGACACGGGCCTGGGGGTATGTTGTTTGGAATCACTTGAATGGTCGCAAATCGCATAGTTGTAAATAGTTTTCAAGAATCCCAACCACCACAAAGCAGCAATCAGAGCAGTCAATTACAGGTTAGACAGTGACAAAGTAACCATTGATTTTCTCCCGCCCTGGCCTTACCCCCTGAGAAAAGCGCCCATAGACCATTTGTTTGCTTGCATCAACCCAACAAAAACTCTCCCATGGACCTAAACACCCAAGGCTAACAAGAACCCTCTGGAAGGTCCCAGCCAAAGTTTATAGCAGCTGCACTTAGCTCAGCGTTCTCAGATGTTCCAAGCGATCGTGATCATCTGCCCAAAAGTCTCTCATCAGCTGGAACGATCCACTGCCAACAGCCGCCCAAGAAACATTGACCTTACAGCTATCCTAGGCATTTTGCTGGTCCATCCGTAGCTTCAAGGAAGCTTAAAACATCTAAAACCAATATTTTCCTGCCAAATCATCAGGTCTACAGCAACCAAGCAAACCATCAATCAAAGAATGAACGCAAACCATTTATGCAAATTGTATCACATAGTCTATATCCATCTATCCCTATCTCTATCTCTATCGACCGAACTCTCTCTCTCTCGCTCCATTCCCTTCAGATCTACTACCTATCTCTACCTATCTCTATCTCTATCTCTATCTATCCCTATCTCTATCTCTATCGACCTACCTCTCTATCTCTATCTATCTCTATCCATCTCTATCCATCTCTATCCATCTCTATCTATCTCTATCTATCTCTATCTATCTCTATCTATCTGTATCTATATATCCATCCATCCATATAGATTGGTCATTCTTTTTCTAATCCCAACAGCCATTTGCCAAGCCGCTCACCCAGCCCGTGTGGCGCGTCGCTGTCGTGCCCACCGCTGGCGTTTCGTTCACCTGGATCAGGGGTTGCCTTGCAGCGAGCACAAGGAAGGAAAGGAAGCAGTTGGATGGCTGCTGGGGCTGCTTATGTTGATATGGCTTTATACAGTTGATCAGGATGCTTTATATAAGCAGTTGGATGGCTTTATCCACGGAAGCTTATGTTGATATACCTTTCTAATGCTTATACCCTTGCTTGTAATGTGATATGGCTTATGTTGATATAGCTGGTGGGATTGATTCTATTCATGTGGCTTTATAATGCTTTATATGTACACCTGGAACCTAAGTGACCTTTGTTTTGGATGATTTGCGAGCAAATTTGTTGGTCAAATACTCCAAAGCAAGGGTCACTTTGGCTCCATATCTATCTATCTATCGATCTAACTAATCCATTTTAATATTTCAACAAATAGACAATGGGTGTAAACATATTCGATAGACAAGGTGGGCCCCTGACCAGTTATAAGCTGGGTTGTAACTACGTAGGGAATATAGGTGGGGCCCTGACCAGCTAGAAGCTGGGTAATGACTAGGGTGATTACCAGTTTTGGCAAATTTAGCTATGGTTAAATGGCCCTACATGCCATGTCATAACAAGGGGCCCACCTAGGACAACAGTTTCGTACTATACAACACATTTTATATTCTGAAGTACATACAAGTTATTTAGGGCTTGATACTTGATACATTGATGCGGGCTGCTTAGGTTGGCTGTTGCAACTGCTTCTGGGCATATAGCTTATCAACAGTTGCTGTACATTTATGAAACTTATGAGCAGTTGCATGCTGTAAATATATAGCTTATGCAAACAGTTCCAACCGCTGTTATAGATATGCTGAGAAAATGACGATTGGAACATGTTTGAACTGATCATAGCTGCCAATGATAATAGCTAATGACCAGGATCCAGGCAGTGCTAGTGATGATGGACCCAAAACAACGATCTATCGAACACCTTTAGGGGTTGAAATGCGAGCTGCGCAGAGATTGACAGTTCATTTTGCTACAGGCAAATTTGAAACTTGTCACTTTGATTTTCATTGCTGGTGGCAGCCTGACCCCAAACCATAAACCAGCTTGAGGGAAGGTGCATAGATGGAAATCATGGATTGAGACCATGGATTGCCATGCTTACGGCAAGTATTGAAGGCTATTTGAAAGCAAATTCCTGGACATATCTCCACCGACATAAAGAGAAATCACCCAGCTATAATCAAAGTAATCATGCACGTTCCCTGGTCCAAGAAAGCAGTTGATTGACTGATGCTTGCACAAGAACTTTGACCTTACAGCAGTCACATTTTTCTGATCATTACCGTAACTCATATAGTCAACGGTTGATGAAAATTACCTAACGTGCTTCAAAAATGATCTATAGCCCATGGTATTGGAACCCTCATTTGACACAGCTGCTGGGAAAATAATAAACACTGATTCAGGCACAAACAAACCTTTGGATCTTGGCCAGTATCAACCACCCAAATAGCCATCGTTGATCACCATCATAGGTGGTTTGTATGGCTGGAAATCAACCAGGCCCGTTGCAAAGTAATCAACCGACGTCCCAGGCTACTGTGAATGTCGTTCTTGCCACGTTGCACGTTGACAGCCTCGTTTTTGCCCCGGACATCCTGTGGCAAGGGATGAGTTGTGCAGAAGCCCACCCACTCCGGCGGCATGCATCTGCATAGAGTGATGTATGCACATGTAAAGTGGGTAGGAACTCTCAGTGCACATCTATGAACATGATTGTTCGAGAAATCATTAAATAAATTCATGCATACAGCATACACAACAAATTTTATACGTGCACGTATATCATTATAAATCAGCGTGTGCGTGTTATACAAACAACATTTGAATGCACGGGGAAAACCACACATGAAGATGGTTTTAAGTCCAGATGAAGCACATCTTGGTTCTTAGGGATGCTGCCGCTTGCATTGACCCATGAAGGTTGCAGTATGTAGTTGGCTTGGGCTCAGTGATCAGTTCTACGATGAAGTCGAAGAATGCTTTCTAGAGCCAGTCCTGTGACCGCCATACCGAGCATTTGCCATCCCAAAGAAGAACTATTATATCACTAGATGCACGTCCCCAGGGTAGCAGGTGGCTTTGTCGAAACCAACAGTCAACTTCAAACCAACTTACCTTCAACTCAACTTCCCCTCTTATAGTCTGATAGTTCATGATAGTTCGCCCTCCTCTCTCTCTCCCATATACCCTCTCTCTCATATACCATGGGGATCCACCATGATATATCCTCCTTTATAGCTAACCTTCATGGTGGATCCCCATGGTAGCCCCATCGCAGCCCTCCAGCCGCGCCTTGCGCACGTCGAAGAGCACGGCCGTGCCCTCCGAGAGGCCCCCGGCGGGGCCCAGGTGCGGGTTCTCCCGGAGACCTACGAAGATGTCGCCGGGCACCGCGTCGCTGCGGAGGAAACCCCAGGTGTCCTGACCCCGCAACTGACCCGACCATCCACCCATCAGATCCCTATGAAAAATCGAGGATGGTGACCATGGTGACCATGGAGATATAGGGAAAACCATCTGTTCATATATAAGCTGATAACAATTCTGAGACTTTTAGAGGATGGAACTCTAAGCTTTGCTATAGCAATCTCCCTGCCAGCTGAGTCACTCCGAGTCGCATCATCTCCCTGCTATGGCCAAGCTTCTCCCTCCATGATATTGGTGGCTTGATGACTGGCACATAACTGCATGATATCTCCAAAGAGCATGAAATTACATCTTGGTCCTTTTTTCACCTCCTTCAGCAGAGTGAAACCGTGAAACCAATCCAAGCCATTCACCAGGACTCCCAGGAACCAACGGTGGCTCCTTGAAGCTGCGCACCTTCCCCAGAAGCATGGCGGCGCTACGGCGCAGTGATGGTGTCGTTGTGTGACAAGCACTGACGGATCGCATGTTTTGTCTGCGAAAGCTATGGGTTGAGACACGCAATGAACTCACTCTGATGTGCGATATATTGCGATATCCTGCTCTTTGTTAGCATTTTTTGCCAGGGCAAATCCATGGATGAGATATTATGTTCACAAGAGCTAGCGTTCCCAACAAGAACGGAGTGAAAGTGGTAGGAAATGAAGTGGTAGGAATTGCTCCGCTTTACTTGATAGTTGCATTTGCCGCTTGAAATGCCAGAGTTTGCTTCGTTGCATCATTTCATTGTTGTTGGTTGTCGCTTGTACTATGCTGTACCTGAACGATATCAAGCCGTGTCAACCATTAAGCCGCTCTTTGACCAGCATCAACCCTGAGGAATCGTATAGCGGTCACCAAGATTGTTCTACCATGCAGGTGTGTGCACAATTCATGGCTGGTGCTGTTTGCAGTGAAAATGCAAGTCGGAAATCGATTGGCCGTCGAAGCGCCACCAGCCCGCTAAGGGCAAGGTCAATCAGGGATGAAACGTTCCGGATGACAATCTAGAACAAGATTGTACATTGCTTCATCATCAGCTCTCTCCATCACCGTGACGTCTCCCTGCGCAAGTTGTGGCAGTAGAGAATTCATAGTTCATGCCCACAGTAAATAAAGCCGCCAGACAGTCTTTTGCTGGAGAAAGTCAGCTGAGCACTGCAACATGTTGCCCGAAATAAAACCCTGGTAATTGCTTTGGCTACATGATACCAATGACGCCGATGCACCAACAATAGCAACAAAAAGACAGAAGTGCCGCCAAGAAACCATAATGCCATGCCCCCGGAGGCTGTTGGACGGTTTCCTCAGAAGCGCTGGTGGTTCCATCCCATGGGCCGCGAATCAAAAACGCCTTATACGCAAGCCTTGCTGCAAATCATGGGAGAAACAAACAAAGAAATACATGTGCATGACATCAATCATCATCAATCGGCATAGTGCATATAACATCTGTTAACTGCTAGGTGTTCAATCTACATCAAGTTATCCCAATCATCATCAATCACCGTCAATCGGAAATTGCTAGGGAGGTTGCGTTCCTCATCTGGGGGTTTTGGTGTTCGCACATCAACCGCCATGACGAGGCGGGAAGTTGTGCAGCTGATTGGCACCGCCCAGGCAGCCGGTTCAGATCAGACTCACAACAATCACTGCCTTTGCAGCTTGGGCATACCAGCAATGATTAATTCGTAATTGATGGATACTATTTTGGTGATCAATTACTGGTTCATCATGGTTCACGTGCGATATTTCTGCTAGGATTAAAGAATTCTATGAATCTCACTGAGCTCCAATACCCTGAAAGCATGCGATGGCTGCATAAAGCGCATCCAGGCGGCAAAATCCAAATGTTTCGACGGTTCAAATGGAACTGCGGATGTTCCCTCAACGAATCCATCGCCTGGAGACCCATGGAAATCCACATGGAAACCCATGGGTTGGTAGACCACTGGGGTGCGCAAAGCTGATGGCAAGAGCTATCTGTAGTTCCTGTGGATATTTCCACTTGCCCAAAAATGAGAGTTCTTCCGGTTATGGACACATGAGAAGCGCTGTGGGGTGGCATTTCAGGGATGATTGGAGAACCATGAGCTTCCCCTCATGAAGAAAGGTGCCTTCCATCTGAATGCAAAAATATGTGCATACCTGCTTGATTTGCATATATGCAGTGCAAACTGGTCAGAAACTGTTTGTATGCAGCATGCTCATTGCCTGCAAACCAATCTAAGTAACATCGCATGCACGCATGCAATTGCGGCAAACTTTTCACACAGAGTCCGGAGCTTGTCGCATGCAAATGGGTTCATAAAAACTCTAGTGGGCACCTTGGAGGTTGAAAACATACCTGGAGGCCTTAGGCCAAAGCCAAGGGGCTGGCGAACGAAGACACACAACAGTCCACAGCCCAGCGTGATCCGCTGAGCGTCTTTTCATGAAGGGATGTCTGCAAACAGTTACTTCAATGAATGAGGGTCAGCTTGTGGATCCGAAATCAATGGACTTACAAGTTTACAACTGAGGGTAAACGGCTGAAGATTTTTAACATGTTGGTGGCAAATTTGCCCCTCAGCTAAACCACTCCGTGCTTGCAGCATGACCAAATATCTCGTTCAAACACTGCTTCCAGGCTTCCAAGCGATTCTAACCTATACTTATGGCATCATTCTTCGAAAAGTGCTTGGCCTACCTTGGTAGTTGGTCATGTATTCCTTGCCCCAAGGCACACCTTAAGACAAGGTCATCACCCCTGGTGGCCCCGCCG
>VSDK01028909.1:30091-54900 GCA_009767595.1 Symbiodinium kawagutii
CTGAACCGCCCAAGGCGCCGCCACCACCGCATCGTGCAACTCCAGACCCGTGAACTCAGGTGGCTCCTGCGAGGTTTCAAGGTGCTGGGGTCAATCATTGAAGCAGTGGACAAGTGGAGTTGGATATCAACTATATGTGGTTAATAAATAGTGGATATTATTTAACATGCATGATCAATAAATTGTTTATAGATGCTTAGTGGAGTTCAATCCCAGCAAAACTCAGAGTTTATATGGTGCCAAATATGTTTAATGGTATTAGTTGATGTAAATGACACTAACCTCACTAATGACTGATGTTGAATAATTAGCGATGGCAATGACTGACTAGTGCGAATCGCAGCAAAATGAATAGTTTATTGTGGCTAAATGATGTTAATAAATAGTTTATAGGGGTTAATATATGGCTGCTAGTGCAGGTAATGATGATGATAACGTTTGAGTGCTGGTGAATCGTGGCGAGTAAAGCCAGTCTTTGGCAGTCATGGTTGCTCTTGAATTTTGAAGGAAATCTGATATGTCCCAATGAAAGCACCCAAAATCACACAGCAAAGGAAAACCGTTCCTGGTCCGATTTGGAGTCCCAGCAGTTCTTTCCATGATCCGCAAAACATGACTTCCAACCAGACATTCCTACCATTCATTGCACTTGCAAAGAATCCTCCATTGACGATGCGGAGGTTCCACAATGTTGACACGTCAGGAATGTCAGTCCCCTCAAACAACCATGCTTTAGTGCTGAGCTTGCATATGGAGGTGCCAACGGCGTGGTCAATACAAATAATGGGGCGGCATGGACTCAATTAGATTGCCATTGATATGTCAGTCTCTCTCCCAGTTCTGCTCGCCAAAATGCGGGAACTCTAGGACAACTCATTGGTCAACTCCCCTGCTGCTTGGGCGACTCCCCACCGTAGCCTCCAAGGTGTGGGCTGACTTCACTCGGCGTACAGGCGGCTCCTGAGAGTCACCAGGGTCATAGGATCGCTTCATGACTGATCAGTTAGATTAAATAGATTGAATAAGTTGGATTATAATGGCTGCTTGACCAGCTGTAAAAGTTGAGAGCGAGGTAATGAAAATGATTATGTTTTTTTCAGAACTTCAAACAATAGATACCAACATAATACACAAATGTAACAATAAAGGTGTAAACATCTTACTCCTGTTCGGTTGCGAAATAGAGTTAGGAGCTAGTTGTATAATCAGGGCATTCCAGCTGTAACTCCAGTCGTTTTTAACTTCATTTTTTTTGCAAATTTGTCTTTTTTTCGCGGGTATTTTGAACTGAGGCTTTAATTAGGTGGATGCATGGGAGGGATCACATTCTCTGAGCACCTGTAACTTCACCCGTTTGAAACACTATCATGAGCCTGCGCTGTCCCCTCTCCTTCTCTGATGCTTCCTCCTGGGCCGCCGGAAACAAGGATGCCATATTCCCAAAAACATCAAACGTGCGGATGTAAACAAACATGCGTAATTACCATATTATATAGATCTGCTATGTAGCTGTGAGCCGGGAAAACATCCAAAACTCGAATCAGCAAAAGTTGCATCTTCAAACTGCTTGCCTATGCCCACCCTGCCATTGCACGCATCCCTGTGACATCCCTGTGCTGACCACCTTGGCCTTCTTGGCATCTTTCAGATTCGTCATGGATCCCTGGCACAAGAGTCCGCGACCAAGGCACCAAGCGTTGCCCCTACGGAAGTGGTGCTGCAACTGAAAGAAGTGATACTGCAAGGGGGAGGCACCAGCGTCACTTCTATTAGTTGACCAACCAAAAAACCACCCAAAAAAAGTGCTAAACCATGCCAAACCAATCAAAAGGGATAACTGCTGGAGGTTTGGCACCAGTCGACCATGCAACTCTTACTACTTTGGGGGCTCCTTTGAGGGAAAAACACCTTTCTAGAATGATATGTCCTGGGCAAAGATCTGACCAGTCACCTCGTTCAACATGATGATCAAAGGCCCGCTACAAGCAGAGCAGCGTTGCCATTTGTCGGCGTACTGTAGTTGATGCTATTTGAGTACCAAAGCGATGATACCAAGACATACACCCAAAATGCCGGTTGATTGTTTCTGTGGCTAACTCCGTTTTATCTGTAAAAAAATCACTCCCAACTGATACAATCTCGTAGGAAACCATAGTTGATGGTTGTTTGATTTGTTGTGAGTTCTACCGACTTGGCAATGTGCCAAATTACAAGAGATGCTTGCCATCACAAACAAACCATTCATGTTTAAAATCATGAAAATATGAGGTTGTATTTCGCAAAAGCTAAAAACATACTGTACTATAAGTAAATCACATGGCACAGCATGTGGGATTGCAACACGTTGCTAAACGACAGCTGGCATCCAATTGATGACCGGGAAAGCTGGCTAAGAACCCCCTGTTGATGGCTATACCCAAAATAGATCGCAATATATCCACAACTTTGCCTGCGATATGGCAATGGGTCAAAACCCTGTACCCCTGGCTCCCCTATCATTAACCATTGTTTTCCCTACTTTTGTTAGTTATTTTCCACCATTGTTGGTTGGTTAATATATTGACCGTGACCCATAGCTATATGCCAACGATGGCTTGGGGCTCACAATTTACCACCACCTTAGGCAGCGAGCCTTCCTCCTGCGACTTTTGGCCTCACAAGTGCAGCTGCGGGGGCCCACGTGCGCACGTACCAAAGACTTCAGCCAAAAAATGATAGCAAAAGCAGCAAAGGCAGCAGCAGCACCAGCAGCAGCAACACCAACACCAACACCAACACCAACACCAACACCAACACCAACACCAACACCAACACCAACACCAACACCAACACCAACACCAACACCAACACCAACACCAACACCAACACCAACACCAACACCAACACCAACACCAACACCAACACCAACACCAACACCAACACCAACACCAACACCAACACCAACACCAACACCAACACCAACACCAACACCAACACCAACACCAACACCAACACCAACACCAACACCAACACCAACACCAACACCAACACCAACACCAACACCAACACCAACACCAACACCAACACCAACACCAACACCAACACCAACACCAACACCAACACCAACACCAACACCAACACCAACACCAACACCAACACCAACACCAACACCAACACCAACACCAACACCAACACCAACACCAACACCAACACCAACACCAACACCAACAACAACAACAACAACAACAACAACAACAACAACAACAACAACAACAGTACCGTCAAGAACCGCCAGAACGACAGCAACGGCCACTAACTGGGGACAACTTCAAGAATGATAACGTTCCACAATCCACATTTTCATGTCAACCAATGTTTGATCATGTGACCACAGCACCTCCACTGAAATGCCAGCTGGTGGGATATCTATCAGCAATGAAGGAAGGGCTCCGGTTACTTGAGGTTACTACTTACTTGGGTTTGAGGTGTGACGATGAAAAAATCCATGTCTATTGATATTCTTCATGACAAGGGCAAAACGGCATACACCTGAATCCTGTCGTTTCCCTATTTATAATTAATCGCTTCCTGCTATTACTAAACCCCCCCCTAATACAAAAAACCACCTTGGGGGTGCACTTCTGTTTTTTTTTGGTTCTGGCCAATTGTACTTTTAATTGTAGCAATTGAAAGTAAAAGGGAAACCCCATTCCCCAAGCAACAATTCCCCCCCTATTATTAAAAACCTTTGGCTTGGGGGATGTTTAATATTAGGGTCCTAAACACCCAAGTAGTTTTTATCCTTAGGGTCCTAAATTTAATATTAGGGTCCCCTTCGCGCAATTGGCTTTTGCAATTTTTGAATAGGTTTTAATAAAGAATCTAAAAAAGCAAATATTCAACGCTCAAAATGGTTTTTATCATTAGGGTCCTAAATTTAATATTAGGGTCCCCTAATATTAAATCCCCCCTAATATAAAAAACCCCTGGGGGCGCTTAGTATTTGGGGAGCGGGGGGGGGGGGGGGTTTAGTAATAGGGGGAAAAGATTAGGTCAAATAAATGCAAACCAACCATTTTTGCGGTTTCTCATTTTGGGACCCCCCCAGGTTAGAATCGCCCAGAACTACCAATAGGCAAAAATAGGCATATACTGATACTGCTGCACCTTGGAGTGCTCCGCAATCTGTTGCAGCTTCCTCGCGGATGGCACATGGCGGAACACTTCAGTCCCGCAACGAACAGCAGCGGCAGCTTGTAAACGACTGGCGGGTGAATGACCAGTGACGTTGGTTGTGATGTCACCGCTCCTGCAATGAACTCGAGTTTACCTGTATAAAGTCTAGTAACACCTCGATCTGTAACAAAGCATGACTTTAGGCACTACTAATGGTGATCTGCACTGTTTGACTCTTGTCCGTATTGATCAATGACATCATTGGGTGGTCACTGATCCTGCTTCGCTGCAACAATTGGACCCAACCAGGAGTTTTGCTTGTCGGAAAGGAATGCCCAAGCACCAGCCGCTAATTCGCGCTATGACTTGTACTGAATTATTATGACACTATTATGATTAGATATGATGGACAATAGTCATTACTTCGTATTACTATGTGATATTTCACAACTAAAATTATGAATAACTATTAGCAAA
The DNA here is from genome assembly GCA_009767595.1 of Symbiodinium kawagutii. NCBI lineage: Eukaryota > Dinophyceae > Suessiales > Symbiodiniaceae > Symbiodinium > Symbiodinium kawagutii. The sequence goes on from VSDK01028909.1 coordinate 34,724, forward strand.
ACTATTTGCTAATGATTATTTGCTAAATTACCCTATTACTATGTGAATAATTTCATCTTCTCCAGGTCAGCAGCGCCAAAACAAGAAAGCTTTGACCAACCACAAGATAGCACAGATACCAGCACCGTAGCAAAGCGTAGCAGCCAGTCTTACCAGTAAAAATCGGTCAAGCAACTTAGAAGGTCAGAAATGTTGGAAAAATCGCACCTGAAGACCTCTATCATTCCCTGAGGGGAGCAGTTCATTCCTTGATTTGAGCAACCCCAACATTGAGATCTCACATTAGAACAGCAGTTTCTCTTCGGGAAAAGTCTCCGGAATTCAGTCTCCAGGCCCCTGAGAAACTCAGCAAGTCTCAAGGCAAACAGTCCTTTACTGGTTGAGCCAAGGCCCAAGAATATGCTAACCACTTGGAGGACAAAAGACGTTCATTTGCAGAGATTCCATCTTTAAGAAAAACAACCAACTGACACAATCGAAGCTCTCTGCTCTCAACCCTGATCCTGTCGTACTTCTCTATGAACTGCTTCTTCTGCAGGTTTGCCTGCTGTCCTGATGAAGCAAAGCCAGCCATGCAGGGACCGGACTACCGAACCAACAAACAAATGGTTCGCTGGGATCTTTCGAGCAAAGCACCCATTTGAACTGACAGCAAAGGTCTCAACCTTCGCTCAGCGGCTTAGCATAGCTGACATCAAAGCTTCAAAATCAGAGTAAATCATCATCTTCTGTTTGCGTGCCTCTGTGCCTGGGCAAGCATGTAGAGACACATGGATGCTTCTGTATCTCAACAGCACGTTATTTTTGCTGTTCAGGTTATCAATCAAAAATGCACATGTTCAGATATGTAGCTATACAGTGAAGAACTGCATATTCAACATATACCTGCATGACAAAGGCAACCAATAAACGTTTGCAGCACCCCTACTCATGCCAAGGCGAAAACACAAACATCTTGGGAGCACACTGGTTGGGCCATGTTATGACAACCATGACATCCTGATCACATTCGTGTGCAAATGCAAAAGTACATATACACATAATCACATATACATGCCTGCCCGCAGCGCCATATAGGAATATATATCATTATGACGGGAATGGGCGTGCAAATGCAGCCATAGATAGATGTATTCGCATGTTGTGGATATTGAAATGTGCATGGTTGAATTCAAGATAAACTTGAACATATCAACATAAATAAACACATAAACACATCAAGACACATAAGCAAATAAACCAATAAAACAATAAACAAATAACTACATACACACACAGATGAATAGATATATACATATATATACATATATCTATCAAAATTAAAACATATTAACATGTTTTTGTATATTTTTGTAATTCAGAAAAAGGGTTGGCAGCCTTTCATTCTTTTTCCTAGGCTGCTTACAGGAAGTGTTGCAGTGCCAAGCTTCGTCGCAGGGATTCTTGCATCAGGTCCTGCGCAGTGCCACGCAGCGCAGTTCCAGCATTGATTCGGGTGTCTGGTGGCTGTCTTTTAGGTAGGTGGCAAACCATAGTGGCACCCCCCAGAACCAATGGTTTTTGATGGGTTGTTGTTGGTTATTGGTTTCCAAATAGGGTAACCAACAACCCCCAACAACCCATCAAGCCGTAGGTAAACTGATATTTGTTTGATGGGTTGTTGGTTTCCTTACTCTGGCACTACTAAGAGTTGGATCCTCTGTGGTGAACCAACTCACTCTCACTTGGAAGTTCTTGTCTAGCTTGATCAAATTTCTTTTTGTAAGCATATTCAAAATATCATCCAGAACTGACCCTCACTGGGTACCCATGCTCAGAAAAATATGCTCCCAACAGCATGTCCGATTGGTAGTGACCGAAGCCAATGCGTAAGCTGGATGAACAGGGGCCGTGGGTAGGCGTATAATCGCAAGAAAGCACATGCACGTCAGCAGTATCAACACACCTGTCAGCCAGTGAATTCGAGACAAATAGGACGATCATTCAATCCATGAATTGGTCCCTTTGCCAATCAAGCTAACCTAAATGACATAGTGGTGTCTGATTGAATAAGCCAAGTGGTGTTTTGCAGTGATTAGTCGTGGTTCGTCCTGATCTAGTACTTCTAATCAGTATTGAGCCAGCAGGACAACAAGTGCAGCTGCATTTGCATAGTTGCACGCAAGCGCACATGCTTATTATATCTTATTATTATATAAACAATGCAACACTCAGACTCCATTCATTCACAAGACTCATTAAATCTCATTGAGTAGTGATTTCTTGAAAATACCATTCACAATCTTCACCGAAGTATTTACATGCATTTGTTGGCTTAAACGGTTCAACGCATCCAATATGACACTCCAAATCATCAACTCTGGCCACCAAACAAAGCATTCATCAACTGGAATTGCCAAATCTATTTTCAAATGCAGTTCCACTTAAAAACTTACGTGGGCTTAACGACACATTTAACATCACCAAATCCTCATTTTCGTGCGCATAAAGAAACCCCCCTGCCGAACCAAACCCCTTCCCTAGGCCGACGCCTCGCAGGCCACGTTGACGCCGGGCTTATCGAAGTCCGCCGCTGAGAGGACGTCCCACTCGCGGCGCTTCACAGCGAAGTCCACCTGCGCCGGTGCCACGGTACGGTGCGGGTGAAGGGTACGCACCATGGATGGCTTGAGCTTCACCGGTGGATGGAACCAGTGGTGGTGACTAGGGATGCTGGTACCTCCGAATATGTAGCTAGTGGAGGTACCTACGTTCAAGTACCTCCAACACTCTTCAACAAAAAATGAGAGATAATTACTATAGGCAATAATCTTGTGCTACTGCCAAAGCACCCCAAAACCACGGGAAGAACAGCAACGAGGGGAACAACAACAACAACAACAACAACAACAACAACAACAACAACAACAACAACAACGACGTATCCAAAGAGTTGATCGAAACGGGGATGACTTTGATGCGTCTGCTGATGAGCCCCAAAACGTAGAGTGATGTGATAATTAATGGGTTTTGACAACCAAGAGGGTACAAATTCATGATCGCCAGGAAACTTAACAAAATCGAACACCGGCAATTCACTCTGAAACCAATTGGCGAATTAAACCAATTACCATGAGTGACCATTTCTGACCATTTCTCTATGTCGATGAGAATCAAATGAAGTCCAGTTCAGAAAATAGTCCAGATAATTCCCATGAAGCTTTCACCATCTTTCACCTACATTAATCGTTCACTGGAGGACTCCAGGATCAAGGAGAGTTGCGCGCCATGGCCCTGCATGGCCCTGCATGGCCCCGCATGGCCCTGCATGGCCCCGCCTGCTTGGCCTCATTGGTCTCCGTCATCAATTGGGAGTCGATGTCTTCCATCCGCCGTTTCACCACCTGGAGTGCCTGCGCTGGAGCTGTGCCCACATCTGGCCGACATGATGGCATGGATTGCCATGGTGATGCTTGGTGTAACGAATTAGTTTTAGCACACGTGCTGCCACCCCGGGACCACACCATGGCCACCAGCCCTTACGCGCGCCGTGCGGATCACGACTTCGGAAAACGTCTCTGGAACGATCCTTGGGACGTCGCAGGTGCGAAGATCTTCTGCATGGCTCTGGGCATTGCAACCTACATTTATCATCCAAAAATCATCATCATCATCATCATCATCATCATCATCATCATCATCATCATCATAGATCTCGGACAGCTGCCATACCCCGGCAGCTGCAAAGGCATCGCACCCAAAAATCATCATGTTGAGCAGGCACCACCCATGATACAGAAAACTTGAATGATCTATGACCATCTCCAATGAAGGTGTTCGTCTTGAACGTGGGAAATGATGCATGGAAGACTGAGCAACATGCTAAAACTGTTTGGGCATCAGAGGTTGGTGTACCAAGGCTCTGAAATCTGAAGCCCGACAGCCCGATGGAACTCCCATGGTCCTGTTAATGTCTGTCACTGTGTCTCTATACTTCCGTGGTCATCGTGGGTTTGCAAATGTGTTGTCTGTGTGAGTTGTGCTTCCAGCAGCAGCTATAGCGGCCTTGCCATTGGTAAGGGACCGCAGCCAAGGTTCCCTCCTTCCTGATGCGCTAGCCATTCTTTCAGCAAGCAGCAAGCCTCCGCCGGCATTGGTGACCGCAGAAAACATGATGCAGTGATGCGTCACAGGCGCTTCTGCCTTAATATGTACCCTTCCCTGAACCCAATGTACATATTCTCTACTGAACGGGCGGATTCTGAAGAAGTTGAATCAGTGCCAAGGAATCAAGAAATGGAAAGAAATGGTCCCAACAGCAGCGTGTGGCAACCCCAGCGGCCTTTGAAAACTTGAACTCTTGGGCAAACTCAAAGATCGCCTGGGGAAACATCTTGGCATGTCATTCGCATCAGCCACAACTATATGTGCTGCCTCTTGTGTTTCAATTGTTGTGTGAGAACAAGTCAGTTGGGCGGCCGGCCAAGGATGGACAGAAACAGGAGGCAGTAAAAATCAAACAAGCAAAACATCAGCTGTGACAGCCACCCTGGAGCCAATGACCACATTGCCTCGAAACACAGCAGTCGGTTGAATCTTGACGGATTGAAGCTGGTGGGAAACGTTCAGATGTCGGTCGCATGTGTATCCGTCCATCCTGGCTGGGGTGTTTGGATGCATCTCAGCAGTCTCAGGCCCTTAAAGCCGCCCATCACTTTTCTTAGGTGAAGAGTCAGAAAATCCTACAAACACTGTGCAGCCAAGCCCGTGCCCAAAATTGTTGCAGGGTCTGTCCATAGGTGCCACCCTTCATTCTACACACCGGTGCATCCATCAAAAGCATCATACATGGACCTAGCTTACCCCCCAGGGCGTCTGAAGGTCTGTATCAGCCCATGGTCTCTGTCCTTTGTATTGTCCATCGACGTTTCTACCTACACATCGTAGATCCCATCGACTTTCTACCTGTGGATCTTGATTTCATTGACTTTCTACATGTTTGTCAATGAAATCATGTAGACTTTCGTCGCATCCCATCTGGAATATATATATCAACACCAGGGAAAAAACGATGCATGCTGCTGCACCGCGCCCAAATTATGGTTGGACTAGTTCTTGTCAAAACACTTGAAAATGATCCGGGGAAAACTTGTGCAATTTGGTTGCATGCCGCTCTAGCAGGATGAGGCACAGTCCTGGATCACGAGTATCCAGGCCCTGCTGACCTTTCTCTTCGGTATAGCTCTCTAGCTGGCCCCCGATCAAACCTGCCAGTGAACAATCGGAGGGCTTTCTCCGCGGCCAACTGATAGAGAACTCTCTCCATGAATTTGCGTGTTCAAACACGCCCGTTTCTTTGATTGTCTGATCATGTCTGATCCTTCTGTGTTTTGTTTCTAAGCATCTGGGCTACTAGAAATATGATAATATCCCATGTCACCCTTGTCGTAGCCCTCCTAGCGGTTGACCATGCCGTGATGGCACCAGCGGAGACCACGTGCCACCAAGATGCTGAAGCTCTGTCCAGGTGAAAGGATGCGGGGTAAAAGTCTCCTGGGGTCCCAGGGTGAGCCGCGGCTACCGCGGTGGAACCGTGGTCGCTTGATGGACACCACCGACAAAGATGGAAAGCTCTGGACTGGACACATGTTGACCAGTTCATGCCGAGTTGGCTAGTGGTGTTGTAGTCATCTGGGGCCCGCGGCTGCTGACACTGTGGCTGGTGGTCGGAAACATGAAGCTCTGCCACAATACAACGCGCGGAGGCGCAAATTACGATTTCTCTTCTTCCTCTCGAAGATACACACACCTTACCTCTACAGCCGTTGTTGCTACTACTGCTGTTGCTGGAGCTGCTACAAGGTCCCCGCCCTTGCGCAGGCAAACAGTGACTGCGGAACTCCAATCCAGTTGCTGAATCCGGGTTTGTCCTCCCCCCTAGCATGAAGTCATACCCCATCAGCCAACGAGTCACCATAAGCCACCTCGGGCTCCGGCTTTTCCTTTCCCAGATTAGTTTTTTCCCTTCCCGTGGGCCTCTACCTTCCCATTTGGAGGGGTATTTCCGCTTCCCGTCCAGCCCGCTTTAGGTTTCCCCGAAAGGTTGTGTTGCTTCCCATTTTGGTGTTTCCGTTGCCTGCAAGGATTTCCGTTTCCCGAAAACAGATTTTCGTTTCCAAACCAGAGTCTGGTGCTTTTCCGGCTGTCGCACTTGTTTTTTTCTCCCCTCCCCACCCTCGCTTCTATCGTCCCGTTTTTCCTGGTTCAGATACGCGCCTCGCTAAGGTGTTGCTGCAACGGCGACGTCTGAGTATTTTGTACAAATGCATTTTTATGTCTCGGTGTTCGCAGCTTTCCATCAACTACATATATCAACATACATCTATTTAACCAACAACGAACAATGCTTCATCTTTAGACGATGCAAGTCCGTCAAAGAATAATGAACTGGTTTGCCAACAACAGGCATATGCCGTTTCAAAACCTATTTTCACACGTTCCTCGTGACGGTTGCCGCTCGTTGACATTGGCTGCAATCTGTACCCATGTCGGTATACAAATGAAAATCTGTCGGGAAAAAAGTTTGGCTTCTACGCTTGCCTGCTCATTCTTTGCCGCATCTCTAGCGACTCTGGTTGGGAAACGACAGCTCATCCCTGGCTTCATTACGCCCAGCTGAACAAAAATAAACCGCGAGAAATATTTGTTTGTCCGGGAAGGGGAACAACCACATCGGGAAACAAAAATACCGAGAGCGGGAAGGGGAAAACCACCAGCGGGAAGGAAAAATCCACCTTGGGAAGGGGAAGTACCAAACCGGGAGGGAAAAGTACCACGGGAAGGGTAAGTACCAAAATGGGAAGTGAAAATACTCAACCCACCCATCAAGAAGAATTAGATCACAGTGCACGTCAGCCCCATGTGGCAGCGCTGCCGTTCGCCCAAACATGGGTGCCACAAGTGGCGTTGGGTTTTCACATCCAAACCCTGAACAAAGTAGCCAAAAAAATCTACCAACACGTTGTAATGTCCAACGTAGAGTCCCAGCTCTGACATCAGTCGTCTCCTCACATTGTCGCCGAACACGCAAACATCCAAGCGCTATTGTGGCAACCCGTCACGCCTCTGTGGCATATCTAACAAGTGCCTAGGGGAGGTGCCAAAACTGATTAGAATCTTCGTCAGATTTGGTTGCTTCATACTGTATGTCCATTTTTGGTGGTCAATGACTCACTCTTACCATTGAGTTATGCCGCATGCCTGTGACTATGACGCTGTTTTCGAGTCAAAATGACGATTAGATGTGACAAGAGTCATAGGCTCAATAACAGTTCTTAGCACCAGTTGCTAATTTCATAGTGACTGTTGCTGAGTCACAGTGACTCATGCTGCAACTTGGGAGATCCTCAGTGACCTCAGGACCTCACTCGGAGGGCAACCCCCCATGGCTGGTTCCAGGTGGCCCCACGTGCGTCAACGGGTGAACTGGAAGCTTGAAGTGCTTCAGCCAGTCCTGGGAAGGCGCCAACCAACACAACTTGCGGGGTAGAAGCCCCATGCATCTCCATGGGCCCTCTGGGCAACTCACCTGGAAGTTCAACATGATATGTTTTTAATAGGAAAATAGGCTAGAAATGGTGGATTTGCCACGCAACCAGCTTTTTTTTAAATCAAATCAGTGTCTGGTGTACGGACAGTGTTGGGACCCCATTTAGTGGTATAGTGAATCCCAAGCAAATACTGTGGACAAGCCTTTGCGAATCAGTTCGGGTCATGTCAGATTCATATCCCATGATCACCAGCATCAGGTTCGGCATCAGGCGGTTTCTATTGCTTCTGGAGTTCACTGAAGAGGTGCTTTCGACCCCAAATATCTGAGATTAGAAATGCCATCAGCCAGCAGCTACACGTACTCTGGTTGGTGGTTTCAACCCAATTGAAAAATATTAGTCAACCAAGCAATTGTTAACAACTACTAGGGAAAATAAAAATGTTTCAAACCACCAACCAGTACTTGTATTCTCTTGCCACGGCTAGGAATTGTCAGCGTCATCAGCTATTCATCAAACAGCTTCAATAAACCTTCTGATCATCACCAACCAGCATTGGTTTACCCCTCAGCGAATCATGCCAACCAAGCTGAACCACTAAGTTAAAGTTTATCAAGTATTGGGCTGTTGGGTATCCAATTAGTTCATGGGGCAAACAATGGCAAACATAAGGTGATTGACATAAGAACATTTGAAACCCCCGCTCTTTATCCAACTAGTAGACCAACTGAAACCAACCATTTGAATTTCAACATCGTGCTCATGATATAATCACAAGGGGATCCTGCTCAGTCCTCACACACCGAACAACAACAGCGCAAAACACAAACACCCCAAACAAATAAAACACCACCAGCACCAACAACAATAACAACAACTAATACAACAACTAAAACTACAGTAGCAACAACTACAAAGAAAATGGCCTCATAAATATCAACAGCCACACAAGATGCTTTCAACATCTTTCAACCTATACCACTTTTCGAAAGCTCGAGGCCCTTAACAACCGTGCAACATCGTGCAACCATCCCAAATAGCCCATTGTTCTATCTCTCTCCATCGCTATCTATGCTTGCGCTCATTTTGAAGGGCTGATCTGGCGGCTCCTGACTTAGTGGTCAGCGCAAAGTCATGCCTGGGCTTCTCGGAGGCCCAGGTTCACCGAAAAAAAGGCTACTGGCAGCAGTGAAAACTAAGTGCTGATGCCCATGGGATGTGCGGTCCCCACCAGCCGTAGTGGTTACGAAGCACAGCTGCCGTTTGGGTTTGCCAAGCTAGGTATAGCACCTATGGGGCCGGTGAGAAGGTTCGAGCTACATGCATAAGCATTGGCATTATCTCACTACTCATGGTGTGCCTTTACGGAACGTGCATGCCACTCGGACAATGACTTGTTCCAAGCCTAGTCAAGGTATCATTAAAAGGTCCTGAAACCTTAGCTTTCAGCATCACAGAACCACTGGTGATTAGTGGTTAGTTTGGCCATTCCAAATATATCAGCTAATCAACCAGCTACCCAAAGTCATAGGGGAAAAGCAAACATGACAATGAAGCCACAAACTTACCATGGTTCATTAAGCACCATTAAACCATTAGTACATATTAGTACTATTGGTTGTTTCGTCATGAGCAAATAGCGAACCACTATTAACCAGAACTGACTAACCATTATAAATAACAGTGTTGTTAATGACGTTGGTGAATGGTGTGTATAGCGTCCAACTAACCACTGTTGTAGTGACAACTAACCATAGCTGGTACTGGTTAACAACAGTGACAAGCAAATTAAGACAGTCATGATGCAACCACCACTTCTTGATCATTCACAATTCTTGATCGCCCCAGTTTTGCTGTTGGGGAGGTGCGGCCGAGCAACTCGTAGTGATTCACCAGTTGAGGTGGAGCCAATGTCCTCCAATCCACCTGGTGGTCAGACCCAGTGGTGAAGCCACCACGATATCACAGGCAAATTATGGTTGGGGATGATGTTTGGGTATAGCTCTGGGGTATCCAAGGGTTGAACTGGGGATCATGATTGGATATAGCTTTTGGGTAATATCCTCATGTTCACTCATGTTCCCTGCAAACATGATTCAACTGATGATGTTTGGCAAAATTTCAAATTTGATCTCATTCTCGGAAACGTCCGTATGGCAAAACAACCGTGGGATTGAGACAAGCTCTGGCAGAAACCAGTCAGCGATACGAATCGAGGCTGGAGAATCTTCTAAAAGGCAATTGGGCTCACAATCTGGAAGCCCTGCATCCCGAAAAATGACATAACCACTGCTAACCCTTGTCTGCTAACCGCTGCTAGCCCCTGTCCCAAGGCCTTGCTACGAGGGCCCCACTTCAAGAGAAACTCTTCCCCTTCGCCTGCCGGGCAATGGAAACAATGACACGTAGGTGGATTTGTGTTGTCACGAAGGCTGTTCCATAGCTGGCAGCTGGAGTAAACAAAAGACACCAACAGTATATAATCCATCGTAATCCGCAAGAATACATGATGGAATTGACATAAACACCAATGAAGACCAAATAATAACAGTGAAAAGGATTCGAAAGGGCTTCACTTTTGAAAAGTTTCACTTGATGCTCTCAGCCGACATGTCCGGCTCGCATCTGGCATAGCATGGAGTTGTGAAATGTCCACTTTCCACAGATGTTTGACTGTTTGACCAACATTTTTGTCCGTTAACAGGTCCATGGCTTGAGATGTGCTTTGCCAGGCTGAAAATGATTCGATTTATCACTGGTTTCAACCAAAAAAACGGGTCAGACATGGCAGGATTGGTCCAGGAGCCAAGCGTTGCTTGTTCGCTTTGCTCCCCCGATCAATGATCTCTGAACAATTCTCAACAGCTATATGGTTATTTACCAGGTCAAATATGGTTATATGGCAATCAATATATGTTCAATCTTGTTCAATGGAAAACCGGTTGTTCGCATCATCGATGACTATTCCCCAACTACAGCACTTTCAAAGAACAATTTCCCAGGTCAAACTCAGTGAGATGAAACTTTTACAAGAAATGCCGACCAATTTGCCGGGTTCATCACGGTTCAATTATTTGATGGCTGGAATCTTGGACATCGCGCACCATGTCACACCCTCTGGCCTTCTGTGAAGCCTCTGCTGATGAGTTCTTCTCGGACCTCACATCTATCAAAGCAGGGGCCTGCGTCAGTTCCAGGCGTTTCACCACTGCCCCTCAAACAGCCCATGGCCAAATACATTTTTGAAACCAGCACATCTTACATACATCCAAACGCGAATGAACACATAATTATGAGAAAACATGAAAGGACAAGAAAATAAACAAAGTTTGCCAGCTACATGAGGAATCATTCAATATGTTGATTGGCCAATTCCTTCAAATGCCGTCATGACCGGTTGAAACTTTCTCTACGAATCACTGATGGTCCATCTCAAAGAAGGCTCAATGCTAGTGGATGGTCCAGCTACGTCCACCTCACCGTTGAACTGTGGCATATGGGTGGGACATCAATTCCGGCTGCTTCAGGAGCCCAAGTGAGCTTCAAGTGGCAAGGGTTCTGCCACCCCACCTGAACAGCATCAGTTAATATTTAGTACAGCAGCATCTTTGGAACATGGGGCTTCCTTGTTCACCATCAACCCCCTGAACCAGCAGAGTTTGGAGCCGTCTGCTTACACTTAACCCCTTTCATCTGCCACGTGAGATGTTTTGCCAGTGGAAACTGTGCAGCCTAAACTGGGTACGTTGCGGTGACTCGGCTGAGGTGTTCTGGGCTAACCCTGGACCATAGCACTCGGAGCCCAAAGCAAAAGGCTGCCAATCTCAATTGGTTACGGTTTGGTGAACCCGTTCCATACCCTGCAGATGCGGCACCACATCCAAATTGGCGCTTTCAGGATTTCCAGTGATAACCTCAGCCAACGGTGTCCTAATCTTTCCTCCCCAAAGGAACAATAAATGGTAAAGACGTCAAGGGCCTGTTATTGTATCCCCAGCATTCTATGGCTCTGATATGCTTTGATCCACTTATTTATGGGGATTCTGGGAAAACCAGAAACAAGATTAGAATCCGAGCTGCCAGACAGGTCCAACAAAATATCGACAATTTCCGGATTCAACAAGACAACATAACAAGATATACCAAGTGAGTGATGTCCCCAACGCTCCTTACCCCGCTCGGCATGGGCTCGTGAAGCATGACAAGGTCTTCATGTTCCCTGGTCACTGGCCATGTAAACTATTTAGGGACAGTGCAAAAAGAAAAAGGCATGGACCCCCTACAAGGTGAATTGGCCTGATTTATGCTGAGTTCCCTCCCCAACAATGTAGGTCAAAAAGCTCATTTTCACTAGCCCGCTGTCCTAGATATAAATCCTACATAGTCAACAACTGTGGAAAAGACTTATATATCTGATCATGCTCGCTGTTTGGTCATATCGTGCCAATTGTATTTGCTGACCATTGGTTGATTATATCTTTGATCATAGTGACTAGTCGGTTAACTGTTTGATCTCTTGCATGCGCTGATTGTAGAAGTCTTCAGTCGTGGTTGTGTTGGTTATCACTTGGGACTTGACCCTTGAAAAGTTGTTTTCTGTCAATAGGTTTCTGGGAGCCAGTGATATTGCACCTGCGGTGGCTGTCGAGGATGTGAGTGCTCTTCACGGCTCCAAGCAAGAGTTTCAAGTTTGAAACATCCACAAATGAACCATTCAATGCTCAGGACAAAGGTATGCTCAATGAATACTTTTCGAACCATCCGATGGCCCAGTATGTATTTGAGAATTCGTTGCAGGCTACCGCCCCACTATCATTTACCAATAGCAACCATCATCAACCAACAATAGTCACCATTGACTGATACAACCCAACATCAACCATGGTGAACCATTAGTGTATACTACAGAAACGTCGCCCATCCTTTACCGCCATGGTGGCACCTACCGTCCAATAGCAGCCCGGAATAGGGAAACCAACCAGCTACAAGGGTACACCACTGCAGCCAACAGCGCCGGGAAATTTGACGGTGGGTTTTGAGCGCGAGTGATGCAGCCATCATGGGAGTGCTATGCGCTGGTTGGTTGTTCACTAATTGTGAATTGATGGTTGATTAATGCTGGTAGTTGAAAGTGTTAATCATCAATCATGGTTGGCTGTTGGTGGTTGAACCACCCCTCGAAAAAAATATGCTCATCAACCCACCAAGCATCCCAAAGTCAGTGGCCAAGATACGAACACAAAACACCAGCTGCAGTGAAAAATCTTCAAGCGACCACTCGAAGCACTGTCAAGCCCTTGATCTTATTTTTTGGTTGGTGACATGCCAGCTAGCCATTCTCAACCTTGTTAACTAAGCACTAATGAAACTAAACATTCATAGAGGTTTTTGATGCAGCTAACCTGGTTATTAACCTTGTTAACTCACCATTGTGAAGCATTTACATCAAAAGAGTGACCAGGTGCTCGGTAAACCATGATCTTTACAAAATAGGAGTGTCCCCCCAAATCCATCACCAACAAATCACGATTTCTGGATGTCACCGTTTCAAGAAATACACAAGTCATACTACACAGATCAAGCCCAACTCCTGAACCACATTCCTCCCCCCAATACCTTCCTTCGCTGACTGGTTCGAACTACTGCAAATGTGTAAGCCGCCCTGGGTTCCTGGGCTAGCAACACCAATACATTTCAATGTGGAACCAAGGAGATTACTATCAAAAATAGGGATCACCATGGTCAAGTTGGAAAATCATTCAAATATTATATATAGTCATTTATCAATTTATCTACAGTATTCACTTCTCTATTTGAAAAGAAAAATGGAACACTGAAAACTCCCAACACATCCTGACTCTGCTTCAGATCATGTCCTCTGGGAAGCCCAAAATGCCAAGGCGCAAAAATCTTGGGCACGGACGATGGAAGCCTAGCGCTGCACCAAGGGAGGGCCCGTGATTTTGCATGGGTATCAATTCTACACTGTGTGCGGCCAGGAGTTGTCTGTGAGGTTCTCACCCCCAAGTTAAGCTAGTTGTATGGGTTATCACCCCCTAAAACTGGTAGTCCACCACAGGCAATTTAGTTATAAGCCAACAGCTCTAAATGGTTGGCCCACCTTGTAGGGTGCAAGGGATCATGCTCGCATTCGGACACCTGGGGTCGGTCGACCCCACCCCCAAACAACAGCAACTGCCATGTAGGTTTCAACCCTGCCGCCTACTGTGCAAAACCACTTTCTGTTGTTGAGTGGCGAACCTGGACCGTCACTGGCCCTCGAAGATTGCAGCCTTTCCAGCTTTTTCCAGTTCTATACAGGTTGGGAACACACTCCTTCATTTCCAACCCATATTGGTTCCATTATAAACAGCCTGTTTATCCAGTTTTACAACCCTCAAAAGCCCCAGATTGGTTCCATTCGATTCCGGTATCTAGATCCACTTCTGCCGCTCTGCGCCCAGGCACTTCTTCCGGGAGCTGGTTCCAGGGATGGATGCAATACTGCCGCTTCGCGAGCACATAGGAGGAGCTTCTCCTCGCTGCAGCTGGGAATTGCGCCAGTTGATAGCTTACATCAAGACAGATTAGTGCTGATGATTCACCATGTAGTGATGATATGTGAAAACTGATGTGATCAACTGGTTACTCAATTGTTCTTCGTACTCTGTCTGATAATAAACTCTCTGCTGATGCCAACAAGTGTCCACAGTACTGGTTAGTCAATGGTTCAAAAGCTTAGTGGTGTCAAATTTGTACGAAATCAAGAATTTGCACTTTGCGCCGGAATCTTCCCCTGGGATCGAAACACGGACTCCTTCTTGTCGATATTTGAGACTTCTGCTCCCTCAAAACTGTTTAACTTCCGAGATGGGTTCCCAAGTTAAACTCCATGGATTCGGCGGTTTGGTGTCCACAGTGCTGGTTACCATGGCAAACGGCAAAGACCGGCGCTCCTGCCATTCGTGGCAGCTCAACCCGAGCCGATCGCTTCGCGAAGGCCATGGCTCTTATGGCAAAGGCCGTGTCGTGGCGATTCGTGGCCAGCATGCTCAGTGATGGTTGCTTTCAACTTGGATGACACCCTCACCGGATAGGCTCCATGGATGACTTGCAAGACCACAACACCCGGAAAACTGGTGTTTCTTCATTTGTGCTGGCGAAAACCTGATGACACCCAGGAGTGAAAACCTGAAGAGAACCTGACGCTCTGGCGGATTCAACTTGGAAAGTTTGCAACTCAGTTCATTGTCTAGATGAAAAAGGGGGCTACGACTTGAAAACACGTGTCTTTGGGGCGCTCGTTTGAGCTGCACATCAATTGCAGCACTGTCTGTGATTGATGAAATGGTTTTACCCCTGGCAGCGTCTGAATTTGCTATCACAACACATTTGTTGCACCCTACTAACCAAACATGCATTACAAACATGCTTGCGCTAATCCATGGCATTTGAATCCAGAATTCCAATGAACTCCTCATATTCACATGAAATCCATTCCTGTATGTTCGCCACCATGTCCCAAAAACCAGGACCAGGTGGTGACTGCTGAGAGGCGGTGCGCAGCGACCCACTGGCTATTCCATCCTGGGGTCAACAACCAGGGTGTAGCATAAATTTGAACTTAGCTAAACCTTAAAGGAACTTCAGCACCAGGAACTTCATGAAGGCAAATTGTACAAAAAGGTTCCGCTTAGCGAATTAGCATGTGAAAAATGAATGTGAGTAAAAAAAGTAGGGTAAATGAATTGTGTATAAGCAGGTACTTACGACGTGTGGGTAATTAATGTCAGTACTTGCTTCGACTTGCGCTCACGCCAATCCATCCTGAAAAGATCATTTCTGTACAGCTAATATCAGGGGTACCGTCCAGTTCTAGACATTCCAAATAACAAAATCACGATGATACATTTTCAAGGCAGTAACATGAGCTGAACAGAAATGCCAGGTTGGTAAGTAGGGAGACACACCTGAACATATGAAGATATCACCACCTACCAAAAGACACATGCTGCTACCTTAAGCAAACAAATAAGTTCCTCCATTTGGAGATGTCATGGTTTGTGAGCCAGGCACATCCCCAAACAAGTTTGTTCCTGCGTCAATTTTGAACGATTGTCAATTCACCGAGAATTGCAGCACAAACGCAAATACATGTCTATGATGAGTCCAGCTCAAGTTTTAGAAGGCAAGTGCACGGTAGCCCATTGGAAGTTGTAATCAATCCTCTGGAAAACATGGAACAGAAACAAACAATTTGGCATATAACCCTGTCCCCATACATTCCCACATGCTTTGGCCGAGGCCTGTTGGAGCCTCTTGGCCCACGTGTGATGTTGAATATTGAGCAATGTTTGAGCGCGCTCATAGCTACTGGTACCAGCACACTTCATTTCGAAACCATTGTCTTACATACATGGCGGTGGGTCAAAACCCTGTACCCCTGGTTCCCCTATCATTAACCATTGTTTCCCCTATTGTTGTTGGTCATCATCCCCCATTATTGGTTGGTTAATTTTGACCCATAGCCATGTTTGAAACTCAATTCAACCGAATATCAAGGCGGCATGTCGTAAGACTCAGCTCACAAAATGTCGGTTGAAGGTTACAGTGCGAACTAGCGCACCTTTGTTTGGAATGCCTCGGTGTCACTGATCTGTCTATACACAGAAAGGAATGCATGATGATCATGATGATGACCTCCTATGGGGAAAAAAAATCTGTCAGTAACTAGATTACCAAGAACATGTCATAGCTACGAGATCGAAATTCCTGGCATAAAATGGCATGACATCTGGCTTTTGGTCTCACCTGGAATCATCCCCAACGATGGAAAACACAAGGATGTGTAGGTCTTTGAACCCAATCGGTCCCAAACCCTTTCCCGTATCTCCGCTTCCGGAACAAATGAAAAAAAAAGCAAATGCAATACCTTCCTGTCGGGAACAATGGCAAAATCTCTGGGAAAATCTTGCGCAGAATAGCCATGAGGCTCTTCTGATGTTCGCACTGAGCCAGGTCGGTGTTTGGGTTGCCGCTTGATGTACACTGCCCCACATACAAGTGAAGCTATAACCAACAAGGCATATGTATAATTGACAAGGTATATACCATGAAGATATGATGGTAAAGGGCCAGCTGTTTCGTCCATACCAAGGCTAAATTGCCTACCACTACCCACTTGCAACCCCCAGGGGGCTACACCCACACCAACTGTCCGATAGCCGGGCAAACCGAACGATGATAGGCGCGGCTTTCATGGCGAAACTTCACGACAGCTGTGATCAAACCCAGGCGCAAGTGACCATGTTGTGGCGAATCAAGTAGTCGTAAAATTGGAAGTCAAACATGGATCGTTGTTGGCCCGCATCATGAACCATTATCAATTAAGATTATCATAAGCATGTTGTCCTATTCTATATTAAATCATCAAAAAAAGACAAGCATGGATTGCAAGTGTAAGTAATATCACATCAGAGTCTGATGAATCTGGCTGGACAAGGAAACGCTGTGTTGCCATCGTTTCAGCTGCAGCTGCAAAAGCTGAGGCAATATTCAAAGGGCAAACTCAAAAACATCAGGATGAGCCAATGCCGAGCGGTTAATCTACTAGTTAGCAGGCTCATCACTGATGATCAAGCTTTTAGAAAGTAACACCCCAGCTTGGCATCTGAAACCATGTCTAAAATTCTAAAACGACAACAACTGGCAAAACAAATGGAACATAATTGGTCATGTCCCGCTTGCTTACCGAACAAATCTCTCGTTGAACAATTCAGCCAAACAAAATCAAAAAAAAGTGCTTCCGAAATCTGGGGATACTTCCTTATTGAAAGTGATAGTTGCTTGACAACTTTCAAGGTACACCCGTCAATGGATCTGCAGTGGTCAATTCTCAACTGCCTCTGCCGATCAAACTTGCCATTGGCTTAGGAACTGACCCAGACCCAAAAATCTTTCAAAGCCAGCAACAGTGAGTAACCATCCCTGGGAAAACAATCAAGGTCCTTCACGACAAGTGAAATAGCGGATAAATATTGCTTGATGCTCAGTGGCCAACGGTGCTCCATAACTCCCACTGATCCACTTCTAGCCACTCTAGCTGAACCATGATGGAATGTGACAAAGTGACTAAAGAACCTACACCACCACAACAACAACAACCACAACAAGAAGAACAAGGACAACAAGAAGAACAAGGACAACAAGGACAACAAGGACAAGGATAAAAACAAGAAAAAACACCTTCTGGACACACCCACTAAAACCCATAGGCACTAGCAATGAGCCTACCGGCCTACACGAGCTGATGCTGGAAACCATGCCTCAGGTGGGTCACCAGCAAAACCGAATGTTAAGAGATGACCAAAGTTCTGGCTCATCAACGTTGATATACGTATCTCGGGTTTCAATCATTCCAGGTCTTCTCTAGATATAGTTTATTATTTTCTTGTCTGATACAATAATAATGCAGTATTTTAATCATTCTGTAGTTGTTTTTTTCTTGTTCACCAGTACTACCGGAAAATCCTGAAGTCCTGCCTCAATTTTTTCTTCACCTACCAGCAGCGATCCGGTGCAGCGGCGCTTCCTTGCCCACAGGTTCCTGGGCCACAGTTGGATTTCCTTTCCGGTGAAGTCTAGTGACGTGTGACCCACTCATCAAGAGCAATGACGCACTTGCAAAGCTACCATTTTCGAATCAGTTGTGCAACAGTTGTGCAGGTTGATATGGTTCAGGAAACATCCCAAGGTCATCACCGCACCATTGAGGCATGTTGAGACAACCACGTTTTCAGGACACTGTGAGTCCTATTTAAGTCGCCCAAGTTTGGAGTGAGAAACCTCACCGGCATCAAATCTTTTCAGAAGAAAATCTGCAAAAAAGAAAGCAGTAACCCGCGCGTACCGTGCTTGTCCGCAAATCAAAGGAAGGGTCTAAAATGGCTTCAACCCTGAGTTTGTGCTATTACCTCATTTGGATATTCAATGAACATACAATTAAAACAAGCTGACATGTCTCAAGCTACCATCCCCGTCTATTAGCTGTAATTATTTACCACTGGTGGCACCCAAACCGTTCAAAAAAAACAAGCTGCAGAAAGAATGTCAGCTCTAACATCTCAAAAAAATTAGGGGAACACTTCCACACACCTTCGCCTTTGACTTCCCTTAAGATGCCCCGGAAACCACAGCTGTTTCCATCTGAAGATCTTTCGCATCTGGGTGGTTGAGGGGTCTGTGGTTTGGCTTCACGGTCATCCTAGCCAGTCATCCCAGCTGTATGTTGTTGACTTTTGGAGATCACATGTCTGCAAAGCAAAACACTGCAATCAAATGGTTTGGAAATACCACCTGCCATCGTCCACCATTATTGCTGATTGAGTTTTTTTAAACGGTATATACCTAAATATATATATATATATATAAATATAGATATATAAATATAAATAAATATATCCATCTGTATGGTCTTCGTATCCCTGTTTTTTGTGGTTACATCATTGTCGATATCTTAAGGTGATGTTGGTGACTTCTTCCTACAGCAATCTGACTTTTTGATGTGGTAGCACCAGCTTTTTTGCGATCAAAATAATGTTGGCATATGTTGGCAGCCATTGTTTTTTCTCAAGTTGTAGGCCGCCTTTAGCAATAACAGTGTGCTGTAAATGGTATGTTGCATCAACACTATGTTCGCATGCGCTCTATCCAACATTCACCAACCAGGTATGAGATTCATGACTAGCTGGCATCTCGTAGCACCTTACAAATCGATATGGCATTGGAGTTACTAGCTATAAACCGGGATCTATAGCTATATGGTATATTCATGAATGATCGAAGGAAGTTTAGAAGTCTAACTTCCGACAATATGGACAACTCAGCTAGGGTAGATCGCCTGAGCAATGTGTGAAAGAAGAGACGTGTGAAAGAAGAGATGTGCGAAAGATGAGAATGCGAGCGCGCCAAAATGTTAGGAAAGTCGCGAAATGCTGTGTTTTGCAAGGTTTTGTGCCTCAGGAGGGTCCAGAAGGGTACCTCGCTAAAGCGGCGGGTGCGGACGACTGTGGCGGAAGGTGTGTGCCAAAATCGTTAAAAAACCTAGGCGCGAAGCACATTTGGAAGTCAAAATCGTAAAAACATGTCAGCTCCGGAGCACTTTTGGGAGATGCAACTTGCAAAATCGTTAAAAAACCTAGGCGCGAAGCACATTTGGAAGTCAAAATCGTAAAAACATGTCAGCTCCGGAGCACTTTTGGGAGATGCAACTTGCAAAATCGTTAAAAAACCTAGGCGCGAAGCACATTTGGAAGTCAAAATCGTAAAAACATGTCAGCTCCGGAGCACTTTTGGGAGATGCAACTTGCAAAATCGTTAAAAAACCTAGGCGCGAAGCACATTTGGAAGTCAAAATCGTAAAAACATGTCAGCTCCGGAGCACTTTTGGGAGATGCAACTTGCAAAATCGTTAAAAAACCTAGGCGCGAAGCACATTTGGAAGTCAAAATCGTAAAAACATGTCAGCTCCGGAGCACTTTTGGGAGATGCAACTTGCAAAATCGTTAAAAAACCTAGGCGCGAAGCACATTTGGAAGTCAAAATCGTAAAAACACTACATGTTCGGAGCACTTTTGATGACTCCTGATT
>VSDK01028909.1:55023-143691 GCA_009767595.1 Symbiodinium kawagutii
GATAGATAGATAGATAGATAGATAGAATAGCTAGAATAGATAGATGGAATAGACATACAATTGGATAGCCAGATTCAGATGGCTAGATGAGTCGATAGATAGACAGATAGGTAGACGAAACGAGAGTCAGATAGAAAAGTAGATAGATAGTCAGGTAGATAGACAGAAAGATAGACAGATGGACACATAGATGATCAGACAAATAATTTGGCAGATAGATGGACAGATAGATAGATAGGCAGGGAGATAAATAGATAGATGGACAGGTAGATAGATAGATAAATAGACACAAAGATGACGAGATAGATAGTGAGGTAGATAGAAAGACAAGTACATAGGCAGATAGATAAACGAATAGATCATCAGATAGATAGATAGATAGATAGACAGTCAGACAGACAGAAAGAAAACTGATCCACTGATAGAAAGATAGCTAGACAAATAGGCTGCCAGTCAAGTGGCCAGATCGATGCTCACATTGGTAGGAAGTCAGGCCCAAGTGATGTTCAGTTCTCGGATCCCTCGGACAATCGATCGTCGCAACCACAACTGCACACTCCTATAGTGCTCCTATCTTGGAAACTTCCGCCACCGCCTTGTGCGGTACTACTTGTATCCTATATACCGCTTGGATTGATGAGTATTGGTATCATCTCCTGCCATCAAGGTTGGCATCCCTACTCTTCGCTTGGCGTCACGGCAAAAGGTCCCTGTCCTTTTAAACAAATGGGCGTGGCCGCCTTGCTTCGGTAAGCGATGCATGCCTTGGTGAGCAGCCAGGGGGTTCTGTTCCAAGTTGGAGGACGGAGTTGACAATCTGAGGCATCAAAATCCCCAAAAAACCAACAAAGGTTTTTAAAGTGTATTCTGAACCAAGACACAGATGCCAATAAATATGGTTTTCACATACACATGCTGTATAATATATATATATATAAATATATGCAAATATATTCAAATAAATATGCGTATATAAAATATAGATATGTATATATATATATATATCTGTATAAGGTAATGACTGTTAAACTTTTCAAATGATTGAACCTAAAGCAAATGACATGCCTAATGCCACAATTTCCCCCAAGCATTTGGCTGTGCATGCGCTGTCTTACAACTGTCCCCAGGACGGTCCAGCGCTGCAGCTATCTGTGTAGTACTTCCAAATCTGCCCCATCGCCCAAGATCTATTCCTGGGGTGTGACAGTACTAAGGTTCTCCCGAATTGATTGATTGGTGATGACCCCTGGTTCCACAATTTGTGCTGGTCCACCCCACAGATTTTTCTCCGCATATTGTATGTGTAGATGTATAAAGCTCAGAAGCTAATCATTTCTAACAAGAAGAACCTTGCGCAACTACATTGGCTTCAATGCATAACAATCATAACTCATAACATCTGAAAAGCCAGTGAAGACCGGACAAAATGCATTGAAGTTCGAGAAAGTAGCATAACTACCCCAAATGAATTGACCTATTGCCACATCTAGAGCTAGAACTTTGACAATACTGGTTGGTGGTTTCAACCCCTATGAAAAGTCTTGGTCAACCAACCATGTGTTAAAAATACTCACTAGGGAAAATAAAAAAAATAAATCACACCACCAGCCAGTTTTCCAAACTTGGATGTTTGACCATCATTCAGCTGTTTTCAAACGCCAGCCAGTATAGTTCCAAGGTCAACCAAGAACTACCGGGCTGAGCCGCAGCGATCAGCTTGCCAAGTTGCCGGCGGCCAAATCGTGACATCCTGAGGGCACCAGCGAGCTGACACCGAAGGGAAGGCATCAATCCGTTGTGCTCAAAGTTGGATCAAGTTGGTTACTACTGCAAATGGATGGTTCATCTATATGCTTAATCAAGATGGATGCCTACTGTCATTGATTATATAGATGCTTTTTTTGAATCCATACCGTTTTTGGATGGCCCGGATGGTTCATTGAACCATTGAATCTGTGACACTTTTTTGGTGATGATGAACCTCTGGAGCTACAGGCGAACTGGTAATGACAACAATGAAATGCTGCTGTCTATGGCCCATGGATGCTCAAAACAGGGAGCAACCAAAGCACTACAACCAACAAGCACAAACAGTCAATCATATATTGTAGTTGTGTATGACTTTCAACGTGCCGAACACCATCATTGATGGTTTCCTGCCAAATCTGCTCATTATAGGATTCTTGATGAATGAAAAATGATTTTGAACAACCAGCACTTGGTAGACCCATCGCGCTTCATCTGAATCTTTGTATGCCTTCGTGCTACATTTCTTAAGCCAGTTTCCAATCCCCCCGCTGGCATGTAGCTCGTGGCCACCGTTGTATCACCAAAACCTAATGTATATAAATCATAATTAATGTATAATTAAACAAAAACAAATTGACTCAACATCTCATATATATGATATATGACAGGATTAGGACAGGCGCGTGCGCTACCAGTATAGGTTCTCTACCTGGGCGATAGGTCTTGGGTATACCCCGTGGGCATACCCCGTGGGAACTGCTGGTGATGCTGGCCGCTGCTTCCAGGTCACCCAGAAGCAGGTGTAGCCCACGCCGCTGTGGATTTGATAAGTTCCATCGCACTCCAACTCTTTGGACCTGTGCTGTTCACTCCGTCCGGTCCAAGGACTCATTGTCCACTTCACCTTCTCCATGAATGCTGGGGGTCGAATACAGAGAAAATTTGGCTAACGCAATAAGCAACCAACAGCTGCCCTTGCTTTTGACTATACAATGCTGACCTGAGCATTGTCAAAAACCTTCGTCGATGACCTTCGTTGGAGTGCCTAAAGCAAGAAGTGGCTACAAAATCCGCTGCCGGCACCCACATGAACAGTTGGTGCTTGCGCACATTGCTGCGTCGGTTTCTGTGGAGAAGGTACATTGGTCTCTGGATATCTCTGGATCATGTCACTAATGTTCCTACGTCTCCACAGTCTCCACCTTTGGCTACTGTGTCATATCCTGAGGACCTGGAATGTTCTATGGCAACAAAGTTTGCAAGATTTAAGCAAGAGATGCGAAGACGGAAGCGAGTGTGAATTTTATTTAATGTTTGCCTGTGTGGCATTCTTGTTTAGGCTTCTCCTAGGAGGTAGTGTCAGATTGATCAAGCTCCCGCAGCATTGTCAAAAACCTGGTTCTAGATGACTGGCTAGGTGGAATTTCTGATCAACTACAGCCATCAAATCCAAATGGTGAGTCCATCCAACACATTTCACGTTTCTTTTCTCGACACTGTCCTTGAATCCAGCCCCTAAGCTCCCTACTACCTCTCTGTGGTTCAGTAGGGTGGTTATAAACAACGAAGTGGGAGCGCCGTCAACCAACGTGGAATCAATCCACATTCCTGAAGAACACACAATTAACGCAACCTGATTCCCTGTCGCGGCCGCCTGCCACAGTGAGAGACCAACGTCATGTTGCTGCATCCCACCTGCTCAAAGCTAATCCACAGCCACTGGCATCCCAAGCCCCCATCAAAACTTGTGGGAAACCACCCCCATTTTTTGCAACTCCCACTGCCACCCCTTGGAAATGTCAGTTTTACCCCCAGCCCAAACCCGAGGGAAAAGGCTTCTTGCCCAATGCAACACAGCATTGATGCCATGCTTTGCACAGCTTGGCCGGCACCCATGTGGATTTTCCAAACACCGATCCAATGGTTGGATGTTGAAATGACACGGGATGACCAACCTGAAACACAAAAGCACAAAATTCATTTGGTTGCTGGTTTAAACCCCTTTTGAAGACGTCAGTAGTCAACCAACCATTTGTTTGAGAATTACAGGGGAAAATAGCACATGCCAATCACACGACCAACCAGTTCTCCAAACTTGGATGTTTGACCATCATTCAGCTGATCCACACCCAACCCTACCAGCAAACTTGCAACGTCCTCGGGCCGGACCTGTTTGTATCCGAATTTGGCCACAGCGCCTGCGTCTTTGAAGGCACGAAGCAATGAAGCCAAAACCGCCCAGCAAAGAGTGTGTTAGGCTCGGGCGGTTTCAACCCTATGAGCCCAATGCTTGTCAACCAACTAACCAACCATCTCAAGAGGGAAAACAGAAATGTTTAGAACCAGCTGCTTACCCAGAAATGAAGTAGAATAATAACAATCGTTATAATTCATAATCAACCACCCTTGTTTAGAGGGTAAACCATCAGTTGTGGCGAAATTGTGGGCGTAACATGAAGCTCCCATTGGAACGGTGTCGATGAACATGGTTTTTACAGCAGTTCTGATTGCGGGTTACCTGATCAGAGCTATCGAGACTGCTCATATGCTTCAACAACTGCCAAGCATTAAATCCGAGAGATTCAAAAATGGCTATGGGTCAATATTAACCCAACCAATAATGAGGGACAATGACCAACAATAATAGGGAAAACAATGGTTAATGATAGGGGAACCAGGGGTACAGGGTTTTGACCCACTGCCAAATGATGACCTTTGGGTAAAACAACTCCGCCAAGACAAGGAAAAATCAATCATCACGACCTCCATGCCCCAGGTAGACATGGATGCCAACTCCTACTTTATTACTGAACTAATTGGGGTGAGCAGCGCTCTGAAGAAATCCAATGGTCTTAAAGGAGCATCTGGCTTTTCTACATTCAGCATTTTGAATGCGACCTATTATTCAATGAAGAGCTCCATGGTCGTTCAAACCACGGCTACTGAAATCCACATCTGGTTGTCATTGTTGCATCATCTAAACCTTGAACATTTCGAGCAAGGCAAGTTCAAAAAGAGGTTCTTTTGCATCTTGCAGGGTCGACTTGACATGTCTATAAACGCATCCATGCATGTCTAGTACGAACATGAACATCACTGAAAGCAAAAATCACATCTTCCACACAACTAGGCTGCAATACATAAACCTGACAGAAACATGTCTGCCAACATCGGAGATCTCAACACGTACGACCCCCGAGATCCGCTGGCGGCACCGTCCGTGGGACTCGCCGGTGGCACATGGTCGCCCTGGCGCGTCCAGTCGCGACCTGAGCGGCGCAGCGGCTGAACTGCAACCGAACGGCGGTGCTGGTCCCGGGAGCCGCACGTTGATCCGGACTCGCCGGGGTGGGCGGCTGGGCATCTTCGCTGCCGATGCCATCCTCGGACGGGAGGCCACCACAACATGTAGAGATCCCCAGGTTTTGGCCAATGGAAAGGACCAGTTGTGATGGTCAAAATTGCTTGGGAATGGATGGTGATGGTTGAAAGGCGCCATGGTTGATCTTTCCTGGGTGGTTTTCAACCCGGTCAAGCATATCAGTCAACAGTTTACTGGGAGAATTAGGCATGGTTAAAACCACCAACCATATTCAACCTTTAACATCCTTTAACCAATGCAATGACTCATGGAGCATCTGAGGAAGGAATGGGAAAGTGACCGAAACTTGGACTGTCCAGCGTCATCCTTTCCAGAAAAGTTCTACAATGTTTTTTGGGTGTCGACACCATATGGGTCACTCCTGCACTGTGCAGTTTCGAAGCCAAAAATACATCTCTGACAGTTCAATACAAAAAAAAAAGCCCTCAACTATCACTATCAATCATTACTCAGCATACCTCAGCTCTAGAAACTTTACCACGGGAAATCACCAGTTGGACATCGCAAAAAGTTCCGCTGCCCATCCCTTGGCAAACCACCGTATACCACGGTGCCTCGTCAGAATCCGTGTAGGCTTTCCTCTCAGGGCTCGAGGGGTAAGTCATGGAGTAGGTATCCTGTGCAGCAACCCCGGTTGGAGTGCAGCACCAAATGTCACCGCGTCTGGAAATGCTTGAGATATGGGGAGGGGCTTCTTTTAGCGGTTGCTTCTTTGGATTCACCGTTGAAGAAAGCAAATAAACCCGTTTCAGCCTTTTTAGTTGCTGACTGAGCAAATGGAAATAAGCTGACATATATGCTTACATCAACATATTACTTCAATCTCATGAGTCAATTTCAACATTGGACAAGCATTCTTCGGCCGTTGCACATTTAACAAAGGACTTCCCTGTTAGATCCGCAAGTCGTATCAACCGCAAGGGGGGTAGGGTCTCTATATCGGTGACCTTGCCAAGGACGAGGGATTTCCCATCCCAAATGGCCATAGGCGCTATATGGGCACCGTGAATGCACCTAGACATGGAGAGCACCCATGGTGATCATATGAGGTGCTCATATAGGCGCTGAGAGGCTCATCACCAGACTGGGCTATGAGGTCTCATGAGGTCTCGAGACTAGGTCCAAGCTAGTCATGTCGTGATGGCCCACAGGGAAGTGCATCACTTGACTTATCAGTGAATTTCAGGAGTTGTGGAACAATTCTAGGTGTGGTTTGGTGTCACACTTTGCCGGACACTCATGAAATGAACCGCCCTTCGTGATGGCTAAGAATGCTTGAGTAGCAGTATAGCCTAGTAATTACCCATTGTTTACTTACCGGGTCCTCGGAAAACCTCAGCAAGGCCAATCTGGTTGGCGGCTTGAACAATTCCAACATACATCGCAGTACTCAATGAACCAATCACCAATCATCACCAAATATGCTTGATGAGCGAGCTACATCACCCAAGTCACCACAGGATTCTGCAGCGGCCCCGGCTTGTTTCCACGCTTGAAGCCATGAATAGCCATGAGCAACGCCAATAGCGACGCTCATCGGAGTTGAATTGCCTACAGCAATATGACGTGGCCTGGCAGACTGAAGGATTCCAAGGCCTTTCAAGATGGGGCGACAGGTTGAGGAATGCAGCAACTCTTGCAGCTTGCACGGAACCGCTTGATAAAATCAATCAGCAATGATGATTCATATCTCGGCACCCAGATTTTTTCAGGGCATCGATTCTCAGGAGATATCGGGAGAATACCAACCACACGGGAATGCAATGAGAATTGCCCAGGATATTTTGATGCAGGAAAGTGAATCTTTCAACAAAGCACTCAAGAATGCCACTACCAAACTGCTAGCAGCAACTTCTTTGCGTCCAATGTGTTCCAATCACACCAAGATTTGCCAGTGCATATGTGCTGAATGACAACCGAAACCAAGAAGAAATCATTGTTAACCATTGGCACATGGTTTTGGGATAGATTTTGACAGCTCCCCAGCGGTCGATGCAGTTGTGAATGGATTTCTGATGAGTTTGCGGTCGGTCACCTTCAGGAAGCTGCCAGTCGGCAACAAGCTGAGCTCAAAGAGTTGAAATTCGAACTACTTGTGCAGTAGAGCATCCTGTGCATGGTAGCGCGTACGCTCACCCTTAGGAGGGTCCCAGCTCGAAGCAAAGATTGTTTCAGCTCAAATGCAGGTGGAAAATCTCTTGTCATCCTGACTGGGGTTAGCAAAGAATTGCAGTGTGCCTTCTTCTTTTGCCAGGGCATCCAAGGGTGTGCCCCTAACTTAGGTTCTATAGACAGAAGTCACAGCATAGCATCGATGTACGGTACATGTACATGTATCCTTGAGTTGTCTTCGGTCAAAATAAATCCCGTATATGGTTCCAACTGAACCTGCAAACCAGAGTAAATCATTGCCTTGAGAAGTTTCCAGAACTCGTTGCTTGAGATAACATGGTAATTCCGACACTGGAAATGTCCAGCCAACAAAATCAGTTGCAGAATTCGGAGCAAGCTAGCCACGCCTGCAGGCTTTCAGTCATCCTTGTGCTGGAGTTCACGATGATCCTTTCCACTTAATCAGCAAATCACAATTCCAGTTGAACACTTAGATGCATTCCATAGGACTAAGAGCCAATGGATCATGGCAATCTGGATCCCAGTGATATAACTTGATTGTAAGATTGTACTTATTTTATCTGGATCATCATGGTTAGAAACCCGTTCGACTGGAGATATTGCCCC
This sequence comes from Symbiodinium kawagutii, assembly GCA_009767595.1. Lineage (NCBI taxonomy): Eukaryota > Dinophyceae > Suessiales > Symbiodiniaceae > Symbiodinium > Symbiodinium kawagutii. The sequence goes on from VSDK01028909.1 coordinate 62,894, forward strand.
TGCGTTGGAAAAAACAACCTGAATGTTGTTCATCACATGGCTGCTACCGCAAACATGCAAACAGTACTGCTCTAAATAAACACAACAGTTTGTGTTTTTCAGGCCCAATTTTGTTGGATATTCAAGAAGTAGTCATCCCAAGCTTCAGTCTACGCAACCTAGGACTGATTTGGTGGTTTCTCAATTTATAACGGCACCCAACGTTATGCTTGACTGATTACAATAAATTGTGCAACAATTGAACTGGATGATATTTAGGGGTACCCCTATGACTTGAGAAACACCCATGTACAACCGCGGCAAAAACTTGTTTTCTCCATGGGATCCATCCCCTGATGGGTTCAGCGCAGCCTTTGAGTGACTTCGCCAAGGGCCAAAGCCGCCCGAGACGACATGGAGCGCTCTGCATCCACTGGTCGAACGCTGTACTGGTTCTATCTGATCTGTCAATTGATTGCTGCACTGGTCAATGTTGACTTGGTTCCTATGATTGGTTAATTAAATATTGTTATTCATATGCTTAATGTTATGGTTAGAATGCTTCATCATCTGGTAATTCAAAAATATTGCTAATCACATTGGTATGATTGGCCAATGGTGAATCATAAATGGTTGACTATTATTATGGGCGCCACGATGAAACATACCGGTGGCTGAATCATCATCCACAAAACATTGTGTCAAAATCACCCACGAAAAGGACAAGATAAAGGCGGCCTTTCTAGTGACAAGGAAACAAACACTGAGGCACATTTTCCTTCCGTTCATGAACATATATCATGCAATACGATGACAATTTGCAACCCTCAACTCTCAACATCAAAAATTCACAGTGACACACACACACACACACCAAAAAAAAAGAACACTTATCTCCATTAACAACCTGCATTTTGCTTTTCAGGTGAAATAGTTCAAGCTAATCCATGCTCCGGTTCAAGTTAACATCAGGAGAAATGACACTGGTCAGCAGTTTCATGCATGGTTGAACTACTACATAGTCAAAAAACTGTTTGCATCGTCAAATATGTCGATATTCCAGGGTGGTTGGTATGCAAAAAAGACCAACCAGGTGACCAACAGCATCGACACATATGCATAATCACATAAGTCAAATAACAATGGTTTCAGCAAAAAATGATGGTAGAACACCTTGCCCTAGGGGATGCAAGCAATGAACTCAACGCAAAGAAATAAGCTGTTTTCTTTGGGTCGTAACCTTTTGAGTTAGTCATCACTGAAGGGATGTAAATTACACTCATTCCTGGCACTTTCTCCTTGGGAGGAAGGGGCATACCCGTTGGCTTCTTCATCGCAACTGGTGCCGACCAGTCCGGTGATAACTCTGCTCCTGGCACTGGAATGGCGCTGAACATGACAAAAGACGTTGAGGATACAAAAGGAACCTCGGCAACTTTGTTGGGATGCTCCTGTACTATCATCCGGTTATTTGTGCCTTGTCTTCGCTTCTCTCATGGAACAGCACTATGTGCAACAACATGTGCATGCAACATTTCGGAAAATATGATCTTTCGTGATTTTCTCCATTCTGAAATTTGTATATGTATGAAATATAAAATGAATTTTCATGCATTTATGTAACACTATCCTGGACAACATGGCAAATAACTATTCCCCATATCGAATAATTATTCAATATGAAAACAATTTTCCTATGATGGTCCGATTTTGTATCTTATCTACTCCAGGATGGTTATCAGCACGTCTATGCATACGAACATGCAAAAAATGCATGCCCTGGGATCCCTGGGCCTGGCCCACCTACCCCTGTGTGGATGTGGAGGTATTCCTCTGTGTCTGTAGGTGTGGGGCGGTGAACGTAGCAGCGCTAGCAGCAGTTTGGGAGTACGACTTCGGATGGATGACACTTGCGATGCGGGTGGGGTTGGGAGCAGGAGGAGACATATATGTCCTCATGTTCGTGGATGTTGCGGTAAGCGTCACGTTTCGATCTTCAAGTCCTGAAAAGCTGGAAGCTGCACGATCAAACTCCATGCGCATCCGTGCGCTAAAACGCTTCCCTTGGAATATTATTCTGTAAATAAGATCTATATATATAGTATATTAATTCAGCTCCTTCATACACCAAACATAATGAAAGAAACTGCCTCTTCCCTTGGATATATGGCAGTGGGTCAAAACCCTGTTTCCCATCATTCACCATTGTTTTCCCTATGAAATTGTTGCTTGATATTGATGGTTAACTGCTTGACCCAGCTCGCCATATGATTCCGTATCTCGAGTTTGCAGAGGATGCATGGCGAAAATGCGCGGATCAGCGTGGATCTGATGTCAGGTCAACAAGCCAAGTCCGGGCCCTGCCGCCCTTGCGACGCCCCTGACCGGACCTGTGGAGTGTTCTGTTTGGTAAATCCAGAGGTACGCCAAGCGAAGCTGACTCATAGGGGATTTCCTACCGTCAGAATCTTGGAGAAAATGATTTGCTTCCATTCAAGATTGGAGAAAATGTATATACTTTTTTTAAGCGTATTCTGCATTGTGGGACTTCAACGAAGGAAAAACTGATACAAACAACCCAGTGTTTGTGACTCATGATTGCTAGATGATTATAGTTGAGAGTACGGGAGAATTGATCAACAACAAGCAACAATAAGGAATCTAAGTTTGAATTTTACGATGCTTCACTACAGCAGTTGAGACCTGCAATGTCAGCCTATTAAGTGAAATGGGGAGGTACTGAGACACGGACGGTCTAAACGAAGGATATGTCACTGGGTTTATCCAGAAAACCTCCTGCAGAACTTGGCTACGAAGATCAATGAGGTTTTTCCTGGGCCAATATTCCAATGGACCATCAATTTCAAGGCCATCATTATTTGGTTAAAGCTGGCAGTGAATTCTGCTGCAAAGGCCATCGCGCGAGCATCTGTTTTACTACGGCTTCATTGTTTACAAAACTATCTTTCAACACATATCAATGTAAATATGGACATTGAGCGAAAATTAATGTACCAACACCGGGTAACAAATACGAATAAATGTATAGATAGATATATAGATGCATGGGTTGACATACAATACATGTGTAATTATCCGCACATCTACTTTGCAAACATAGATGCAAACAGTGATATGCAAATACATTTACATGCAAAAACTTTGTATAGATAGGCATTACTTGTGTATATATATATATATATATATATACAGTATACACTTATAACTCATCGCCATAAAATGCCATCAGCTGTAAGTGAGGGACGAGGAGCATGAAGCAGGCCTGGTTAGCCTTGCTCCCACGTATAAATACATCTTCTGTTTCTCTTCTACCTATATTGATTCATTGTACAAATGTATACATCTATTTAGAGATATATAGATGTGAAACATGTAGAGTAGTGCATTCCATATGAGCAATATGTTGAATGATAAAACATGATCTACAAGTGATGCATTCCATAGATAAATCATGATCACTTCAATGTGTTTGGCTTTGACTTGGCCTCCTCGGCGCTCTGCCCTGCCCTTCAGGCAACCGCTGAGCGCGTGAGCAAAAACATTGAGCTGGCAACTGGACAGCACAAGGATTGGCTCATGATGGCTGATGCCTCGGCTAGGATGCTATGGCTGCTATGCTTTGGTTCCACCTAAGTGGTTGGATTGACCCCATTACCATGATATTACACCATAGTTTGATGTGTTTTGATCTGTTTCACATTGTCTTACCCCCTATATGTAGTGGGAGGGGCAAATTTTCCTACAAACATGACCCATCGAATAAACACGGTTTGATACTATTGCACACTTACATTAGCTTGGCCGTATTGGGGGCAAGTGAACAATAGAAACCATGCCAACGCGGAGCCAACAAATCTCCTTATTTCACATCATGATCTAAACCAATTGTGTTTTTGCTTCAATCATCTAAGCCTGGAGTGAAAGAATGCCCATTGAAGCAAACAGTGGCAGTAACATTCCCTGCAAAACAACCATTGCCCAATCTTTTTACAATGCTTAGCTAATCGGACACAGCCGTCCCCTGCCTAGCTAATATGCAATCCCCAATGTCTGGTCTAGTTTCAGCCGTTGAATGTTTTCTATCCTTCCTGGCCTGTCCCGTTGTCCAAGCACAGCTGGGCGTTGGCGAGCCGGCGCGAGGGCAGAAAAACCACGAGCAATTTCCCAGAGACTGCACGAATGCACACGGCCCATATGCACCTTTCTGTTGCCAGGGATGTACCCAACATTGGTGATTTCCCCATTTCTGGCATTTGGTTCGAACCCTCCTGGTAGCTTCTAAGCTCGCCCTTTTGAGGCCCTTTTCGCTCCTTAGATCCTTAGCTCCCTCCCAACCAACAGCCAGATTTTCCCTTCCTATTTCGATCCAATTTTTGAATGCTTGGATGTCCACCATAAATGTACTGTACGTACGGCCATGTTTAAAAATGGCATCGGAGAAACTGGAAGTTCCCTAAGAGCCTAAGCCCACTTTAAGTGATTGTACCCAAATGTGTATATATATATATATATATGTGTGTGTATGTGTAAGTGTTTGTATATGTGTATGAATGCATGTGCGTGTGCGTGTGCGTGTTGACGGGGGCCTGCATCAAGATTACCCAACAAAGGACGTGGGTGCAAGGACGGTGTACCACGCTTCCATCTCTGGAACAACTGCTGCGGCGGCGCTCAGCGAGGCTCAGCAAAGCAGTGAGCTTTGGCTGATCAAATACTTTGTGCAAACCAAATGGGATGCCCCTCCGGCTTCACCAAATTGTCCTCGGCGTGTGTGAAGGGAAGGGGTCCCAGGGTGTCCCATGGTGTCCCATGGTGTCCCATGGTGTCCCATGGTGTCCCATGGTGTCAAGACCGACATCTCCAGGACAAACATTTGCACAGGAACCAGCATGGATTGGCTCGAACGCAAGTACTCGGATTTGACTTAACCACCGTGAGCTGGTAGTGTGATCCCATCATAAAACCACAATCGCAACTTCAACAAATCATCTTCTTCACCACTATTAGCCATCAACAATCATCATTAACCACCATCATCCAGCTTATGAAGCACCCCCTGCTTGAAGAACAGCCGATCGAAAGCACCCGCCAAGGTTCGATGACGAAATACTCCACTGCCGCATGGTGGAAAAATCGCAGGGTGACAAAGGGCGTCACACCCAAACAAAAAGCGTAACTCCTGAGCTGCCAAGGCCACAAAAAACAGCGGATTCACCATCTCAGCATGGCCATCTCCGTATAGCACGTAAAACTGCAGCGTAGTAGAACACAACACGTATGTGTGGGCAAGAAACATCTGAATACACAATCATAGGAATGCGTAAGCTAATTCCTGTGTTTCGCTGCCAGTATGCGAAGTAATATGTTTATAGTGTATCCCATTCCAGATAAAACTAAAAATGTGCACAAAACATGTACCGGCAAATGTTCACGAAACAATCTATATCCTCACATATCATCGCTACATTATACGTAAGAAAAAATGTTATTACTATGAGTGCCAACGTGTTTGCATACATTTGTTGGAATGTGCAAATGCAATGTCATGCACGTATAAAATCGATTAAACGCATATCTACTAGCCAGTGTTGCAATATGTTGCGATATGTCCATATCTTCTTGCATACGGCTGCATACGGATTTCAGTGGTTCTTGAGATGGGCTACCAATGTGGGCTGCAATCAGTCGCTGCCACTGCGCTGCCATAGCTGGGTTACTTTTGGCATCCACCCCGCTACATAGCTGGTTGGTGGTTTAGAGCCACCCGGAACATATGCTTGTCAATCAACAAGCCATCCCAAATAGCTGGTCTACTACTATCACTAATTAATATGGGATGATTTGGGGCGGGGTGCCCCTATTTTGAGAAATGACCGTTTCCAAACATCAAGGCACATAACAAACGAGTGAAACCACCAACCACGTAACACGTGTACTATGCTGAAGTGCAAACATGCAGCCGATATGTGGCTGTTGATCAGAAACTGGGTCGTGGCCCTCTGGTGTTTTCCTTTGTTGAAAGCTTCACCGTGGTTCACCACTTCAACACTTTTGGTCGTTCAATCCCTGGAGAACCGTCCAGGCATATGTAAATGAAAACAATAACAAATATATGTATATACATATATTCAAATAAATGTTTATATAGTAAAAATATATACTCAAATAAATACATATTTCTCTATACATGGATATATAGATAGAAAAAAAAACTTAAACAATAATTAAATCTCCAAGTAAACCTCATGAAACACAAAAAACTGAAATGCAAAAACACAACAAATAGCAAAGCAACAAGGATACATATTGAAACATCTCGTTGCCATGAAATAGGTGGTAACCAGCTAGTTTCTATCAATGCTGGCAACTGGAAGCATTGGGTATGCCTAAAGAAACATCAGCAAATGAAACCTGCCGGAAGTGACCAGCAGCACACAGGCCAAATGTCCAACAAACACTGCAGCCCTCTGCAGCCCTCTGCAGCCATGGTTCCCACTCACTATGCCATAGAGCCATGGGTTGTCCATCCCGGTGCCCGCAACAATGTGGTTGACACCCCAGGTGAAGGCCTGTCTCAAGGGAAGACATGTGGGCCATGGCTGTTTTTTGTGTGAAAAAATGATGGAAATCACCTGAAGACTGTGAAAAACGGTGAAAACATGGTGAAAATAGCGCACAATCCATGATTTATCTGTTTTTTTTGAGAGGTTACACATGTAGAACAATAAAAATCAAAGGGTTGGATTATATTGAATCCCTTAGAACCTGCAAAATTTCAACATGGAAAACTACTTTTGCTTATTCTTTGCAGCGGAGGGAACAAACAAACACATTGCCTTTAAACGTGGCTTTGAAGAACATGGAGTTTCCTTGAGTTTCCCTCACATTTGGGTAGCCTAGTCCATGAGCTCCGCCTGCTGCTCTTAAATACTGTTCACGGATCATGGGGGAGACCACCAAAGAAACAAACAACTACTTGTGCAAGTAGAAGTGACACAGCCATTCCAAAACTGGCTGCTTCCCATTCTAGGCTTGACATGGTTGGTCCAAGAATGAGTCTAAGACAGTTTCCTATTGGACAGTCGCAGCCGCATCATATTATTCAGATGGATTCATTTTTTTAACAAACGCCTTTTGCCCAATCTGACGCTGCCTGCCTAGCTTACTTTTGCGAAATATACGCTTTGAAATATTTTGAAACATGTTATGGGCATGGCTCACAAAAAAAATATATGGCCGTTGAGAAATCTCGTGTCCCGAGTCCCGAGGCCGGAAAATCAGCCGCTGGATGGCTGCTTCTGAGCCAATGGTCAGGTCTACAGCACTTGGCTCCGTCACTGCGGTGCTCTGCCTGTATCGAGTTGTTGTTGTCCGCCATGTAGACATTTCTCCAGGTGACTTCTTCGGCAATGCCCAGCCTGGCTTTTGAAGACCAGGAAAATGCTTCACAAAGGATGTCTCTTGGAAACTACTTCCCTCCACAAGCGTGGATCGGCATTTCCAACACTGAGGGTGGATCGGGTGTTTAACCGATTCGGATTCTCGGAGGTGTCCGGCTTTGAGAAACACTTCAACTTTGAATATACTCAGTCTTTGATCACCAATGGTCTCTTAGTGGATCATGATCTGGACACATATTTCTACAAAAGGAAACATATATTGTGGTTCATTGTGTTTCTATCACACATTTTTGCCGTGGCACATGGGATTCCGTTCTTTGGCGCACAGTGCGGTTGGTTGGGTGAACCCTCGAAAAATACAGAAGTTTCCTCATAGAAAAAAAACATCGATATGCCCCCGTCCAAAGCAGCAAATGTATTGGATGTTCCGTTTATGCTCCAAAATCGGCAAGAATCTGGAAACATAATCACATTGCAAAAATAGTGGTCCTGTCTATTGTCTTCATCCATGCATCGACAAGTCAGAAACACATTGCGCAATATCATTTGGATCCTCCGCATCGCGATCGCGATTGCAATTGGACGGCCACATGCATGCAATGTAGGCATTTTCCGCGTGGTGCTAACAGTGTTGAAACAATCTACATGTCCATCTTGTGCTAAACATGTGAGCCCAATCATGGATTGTGGCCGACATCAAGGCGTTGTGAGCGTTGCCCTGCTTCCCAGCCAAGTGACACCACTGACAAAATTATCTTCCATCCATGGTCCTTCGCGGTCGGCCAAGGATCAAGGTTCGAGAGATGTCCCCATATGTACAAGCAAAGGTATAGATGTGACCGGTATCAAGGAGGTGTATAGTGAGCTGCTGCTCAAAGGCTTCTATATGGGCGTTTCTACAAGTAGGTGACCTCCAAATCATTCAATAGAAACCATGTATAGTAATCATTTGAGAAACCATCCAATTTGAGGGTTCCCAAATTTGGGCCCCCAGATATTTAACAAGGTATCTCCATATTCCACCTGCAATCTGTGCAATGAACAGGCATCGCAATTTCCTCAGCGAGGAAGCGATATGTAATCTTGATCAGTTGGTCGTAGCGAACCGCTGCGCGACGCAGGGAAGCCAAACGAATCATGAACGGACCACATCCTCGTCAGTTCAAGATTCATTTATGTTTTTTTAACCGCTCTCTCTCTCTCTCTCTCTCTCTCTCTTATTTCCCAGTGATTCTTATCCCAGTTTTTTTTGATCCTTTCGCCTGCCAGCTAACATCCTAAAACAACTGATTTTTCAAATCAAAGGAGAGAACACGAGAGGAGAGGAGGGGCCGGGATCACGGAGCCTAGACTCCCTCACCTTTCAGGTGCTCTAAAAAAGTACAGTTCGGAGTACGGGAAGAAGCAAGAATAGGTTTCTCGAAGAGGATTCAGGGCTAACGGCTGGTGCTTAAGCAATAACCATACCTATACTGCAAGTCTATCTTGCAAAGGTTTCAAACCAACAAAATGACATCGTGCAAAACATCTTGAATCTTTTAGGATGAATGCCTTTTGCAATCAATAACTTTGACAATCATACCGATCATACCCATCCCAAGAATCCTTATCTACCAACAAGCGTTGAAATGAGTCCAAGTCATGTATCCAGGAATAGTTCTACAGTCCATTCTATGCCTGTAAAATGTTTGTAGTCGGCAGTTGCTTTCCCAAAATATCCCAAAATAAGTTGTACAACAAAATCACCACGAAGCTCGGAGCAAGCAAGAAATCAATCATTACACTGCAAGCTTTCTGTCACCGGTTTGCTAGGGACCTAAGGTTGAACCTAAGGACCTCGATAGGAGAGAATCCAAATCAATCCATCCATAAGGAACTTCCAATACAGAGGTATTGCTTAGCCAATCTACTTCAATTGATTTGGATCAATCCTAAGGACCTTCATATCCAATACTATCTCAGTTTGCCGGTCCTCGGTATGCAAAGTGCGAAAGCTATGGCTCTGCTTCTCCAAGGCAAGAACCACAGCGGCCACACCCGTGCTGATCAGAAGCAAATTGATCACCTTGGAGAGCTTGCCGTGGCTATTTGATCGGCTTCGAAATTGATGGATTCTCCAGGGTCGAAGCCAAGATCTTCCGGGATCTTCCAGGATTTTCCAGGATCTCCCAAAATGACACATGCTGCTGCAAATAGCTGTAAAATCAATTTTCTAAATGCACAGGTCCTCCATTACCGGTATCTTTGGAGCACTCTCAGCAAATCTGGGAGGGGCAGTGCTGCAAAAGTATGGCCACTTTACCCTTTGTTCCCATTTCCTGAAACAATTTCACATCAGAATTCGCAAGTTATGGATGATGGCAAAACAACAAGCACAATCCCCTACTCTCTCTCCATCGACATGCCATGACATCCCGGAGGTCCAGCAAAGGCTGGCGAGTTTGTGGCACTGGTTGCGATCCCTTTTGCCAAGTCGAGGCGCCCGAGTCAGCCATTTTCTCCAAAATATCCTGGGCACAAAAAGGGCTGCATTTTCACGGGAAACCCATGGATGCAAAGCCAAATGCAAACATACATATCAATACGCGATTATATGGCTCTGGCTATAAGCAGGTAATTACATGTATTGTTCCAATGAATGCATGGAAAATTGCATCACAAAGCAGCCACATAATATAGAAATACAAATCCATAATACAAGAATGGCAGCACGTACCTCATAACAATGAACGCACCCAAATATGCTGCTCATGGGAACCATCTAAGCCTGAGAAAACTAAAGTCTGTGTTCCGGTTGTCCTGGCTGGTGAAATGAGTTTTGAACAAAGTGATGCTCATGATCTCAGATAAGTTGCCAGGTGAAATGATTTATTGCTGTTGGTTGATTGGCCAGGTAGACTATCAAGATTCATTCTAATCCACGAAACCAGAAAATTGATTCCATTGATGGTGCCTTCCGATCTAGGGGACTATGGTCACACAGGCTTCGACTGATAAACGCCAAGCGGCTGGTGCGAACGTAGCAAGTCAAGGCAGGGCATCTGCGGAGATTCGCAGCTGGAAACCAGACATATCAGACATTCAAAGCCCATGTCTGATTACCAACGCATTGTGAAATGTTGTAGAAATTACCACCCTCTCCAATTCTGATTTTGTTGGTGAGTAACTCCATTCATGGACCCTCTGAGGTGAATTGGTAGCTTCAATCACTGGAACTCAATTCGTGACCAGGGGGAGCCACCTCCAACAATCAACCGAAGTGAACTTATCATAAAAACTCCCCAAATCGAATGGGTATCCCTCAAGGATAGGGTTTCAGTGATGATTTCATTGACAAGTTTGTGCTCTTCAGTCCCTAATTTCTTAATTTTCCTCAGTTGTTTGGTCCCCTGGCTGCCATGCCAATCCACCTCCCAAAGGCACTGCCGCCTCCTTAGCCCAGCAGGTTCCTGCTCCAATTGGCTGAGGTGTGGTCAGGAACCTGCAGTGCCGCAGGGCTGTTACCGACGTTGATCTCATGCGTATGCAATGGGCCCCGTGGTGCATTGCCTCATACGTCTATCTTGGTTGGTCAATGGCGGATCCGGTTCTAGAAATTCTGGCAGTCTCCAGACAACCAAGTAGTTTTTAACAAAAGGAACATTGACAATGATTGGGTTGTTCACACTATAGGTATGGACCCTCAGCAGCTATCCCTTGATATTTGGGAACATGTTTAACTAGTTGGTGGTTTCAACCCCTATGAAACATATTAGTCCGCCAATCATTTGTTAATAACTAATAGGGGAAATATAAAATGCTTAAAACCACCAGCCGGTTAAAATCACCATCTAGACATGGCATTAGTCTGTGTAAATAGATCGTCGCTCCTGTGCATGGACCGAATGAACTTCAGCAACAGCATCACATTCTTCTCAGCAATTCACCGCCCACGCTGGTTACAGCTAGGATCCCACGTGTTAATCAGCCATGCAATATCAAACATAGGTGCTACGAATTGCCACCGTCCAGATCTTGACCAGGAACCTGATCATATCTCAAAAAGAAGAAACAACCAATGTATGCCGTGTACCTCGGCTCCTGAACCTGAACAGTCCATGCGAATGCTCTGGAGGTATTAGAGACAAAACTCTCCATCTACACACGCACAAACACAATTAGACAACTTTTGTATGTTTAAGAAGAATCTAGAATGTGCAGACCTAAATGGATGCAAAAACACTGATCGAACATGTGAACAAAAGGGGAAAACCAAATGAAGAAACAAGCAGAGACAAGTGACAAGAAAGAGAGGGAGCCATCCCTACAATCACCACAATCGGATTGTATAAGGAAGATTGGTCATATACATTAAAAACTATTCAACCGGCTTACCATCAAGTGCACACAGCTTCTGCATATGAGAACCAAACTGCTCACCCTGATCAGTGCCACTGATGGGCGCACAAATCCTAACAGATCGAATGCAAGTTGGAAGGGGTCAGGGTTCAAAAGTGACTATATAACAAGACGGACCCTTACAATCTAATGGAGTCGTTGACATCTCCAAGTGATGCAGCTTGGATGGTTGATACATGGTGGTGCTGAACCAACCTCCGCTCCAAAACCGTCAACTGGACATAGCTCCACTGACATCTTCACCGCTGCGTCCAAGGCGCCATATGCCCGACGCCGTGCACAGCTGGATGGTAGCCTTGGCTAAGGAAATAGCTCGTGGGCCGAGCTCAATGATTGCCTGGCTACCTGGTTGGTTGCACCACTGGTTGGTTGGCTGCACCACTGGTTGGTTGGTTGGTTGGTACCACTGGTTGGTTGATTGCCTGACTAAGATTGACTAAGTATGTTTGAAGCTCCAATGGAGTGGCGGCCCCTGGGTCTCTCGCATTTGAAAGGGCGGATTCACCTACAGGGTGTTGATGGTAGCGATGTTGAACTGCAAATGGCTCAGCAATATCAACAAAGATCCATCGTCATGGCAAATGGATCCCAATCATGGATCGCAATAATCCCAAAGACTCTGGATGCCCTTCTCGCCACAAATTTCAACATTTTCAGAGGATACACACATTGCATATGGTCAAATCATGTTAAATGGATGCACTGTCCGAATTCCACGCTTCTGAATGAAACCATGCCATGAGAACCCATGAGACTTGAACAACCTTTGAGTTTTTAGGCTTCAAGCCTGTGGAAAAGGAGCAGCATGTCCTTAATCTTGATTATTACATATGGACGCATGTAATCCCAATGTGCTTGTGGATTTCCACCCGCCTTTACATATGCAGGATGCATGCATATTAACGCTGTACAATGCGTTTCCAAAAACATGTCTGTGTGCACGTCTCGTCTTTTCTATGGAACCAACTTGCCCAAATTAAATCCAAATCAAGCCTCTAGCTGCCGAGCTTTTACAAGCAACCATTCGTGCCCGGCCCCTTTTTCCCACTTTCCAGCAGCTTCCAGTACCGATTTCATTTCTTTGTTCGAGCCGAGTATTGTTTGATAAAAGCCAAGTAAATTGGAGTGGGAACATGTGGGAACAAGATATGGAACACTGTGGAACCTTTTAGCAGCAGTAGCCAAACCCACAAGCCTGGTCTTTTGCAAACGAGTCGCTGACAGAATGTTGCGGTAGTACTCTGGGTTTGGTTCTTCTGCAATCCTCATGGGCTTGCAGGAGTCAAGTTGAACGCTGGCCTCTGGGAACCTAACGAATCAAGAGCAGCAAAACGTCCATAAACCTCCAATTCTAACTGGAGGTGAATCTTTGCATAGCATCATTCACCAGTGATATCCATAGCAGTTCTTCAAACCTCCATGCGCTTCATCCTTGTGGAATTGCGAGCGTGAAATTTTCAAAAAAACAACTAGACAACCAGGAAGAGCCCCTGCTGAACCAAAACCGGAAAGCAAGCAAGTTAGCACCCACAAAAACGGGATTTGATGATGTGGGGTGGAGAGTGCAGAAAGCTTGGGCATGGGGTTCGCCATAAACCAGCAACATTGCAAAAAGTACTTTCCCATGTGACGCTGAGGGCGGCATCATCCAGAGAGTGGTCATGGCATGTCAACTTCCCTGTGCAACCTCATCTTGACCATGGGGCCGTACACCCGTTCCCTGTAAAGATCGGCCTGCCACCAAAAGGCAACGACATCCACAATTTTGGGCCTGGAAATGTGTCTACATCAATGAACCACCATGGCTTTAATCATAAATGTAGCTTGTGATTTACCAACAAACATAGGTCGATTAACAGTTAACATGGATCCAGCGTTAAATCTGAAGGCTGGGAATTCGCTAACCAGGTGGGCAGCCCGAAACAGCTTGGAAATGCTCCACCACTCCACTGCCCCGAGCGCCCTTCCGTTTCAAGATGCATCCGGGGCCATATCCCCTGCACGAGGACCATCACTACGTTTCGAAATGGGTTGATGGCATAGACCAAATAACTCCTGAGGATTCTAGGCCACTGGAGACTAGTTACGCGCGATAGGGCAACTGGGTAAGGAAACAAGTTTGCAAAGACAATGTCCACATAGGCATCTAGAGTCGCAGGCAACCTGAAAGATGCTGCCATGTCAAAGAAAAATCTGCGTGGAAACAGCTTATCCCATGGCCACAATAGATGTTGTCCAGGTGATGCAGGAGGCACTTTGCCTCAAGCTATACCCGGAGACTCATGGACTCTGGACTCTTCGTGCACGATGCTTGAGAGCGTCAAGGGGCGTAAAGAATCCAACATGCGCTGTGCCTAAACCTTGATAAGCTTGAAGGTACTCAGCTACTGAACTAAACTTTCAAGCGTTCCTGGCTTTGCTTTCATCTGCCTCTCATAAGCCCGAATCCGATTTTAGTTTTGCAGCCCTAGTTGTTCCAAGTTGCGGCTTGCGAGTGATCAAAAAGGAAAGCAGGAAGACCACTCCAACCTGACGGTTTGGGGGGAGAGCGCCTTGGTACCAAAACCGAGGACATCAAATTAAACAATGCCTCATGGGTGTGTCCACAAATTGTGTGTGGTTTCAAAAGAATTATGATGTTGGGACGACTTGGTGCCAACATGAGATACCTGATATATCATGATATATCCATATATAGAAATGTACACCCGACAAAAATCACTTAAGGGATCCCGCTTTGGTGAGCATCCTTGGACACAAAAAGACCTTATGCATCATGAATCATGAAGAATAAACTATGACGCAGAAATCACCCACTTGTGCATTGCAAGTTGTCCTTCCAAATCTCCAAGGCATCTGTCTTGTGATTTCACTTCTTGGAGGCAAGCTGCCGTTGACAGGTTTTGTGCCAGAGTTCACTGCAGTGCAAGCATCGCAGAAACATGTTCCATTCATCATACTGTAATTCATGTATTCTCACTCTTTGCAAGAAACTATAGATGCAAAAATGCATGCATACTCACGGCAGTCCCAATCATTCCCAATGCACCATGTTCCACCACTTGTCGCACCAAGCAACCGAGTCGGTCCACCGCAAACTGAAAGCTTTCGGTGTGAAAATGGACTCCTCTTGACCTAGAGCGGCCCCCGCTGCGATCTCATCTCTATGGCTCTATGGTGCAGGGCTCCATGGAAGATACAGCTGATTTTCATGTCCATTTTTTGGGCCATGACTACATTGCTAGGTGCACGGCAAAAACCAAGCCAGGGATCAACCTGGACATGTCCACCTTTCAAACCCAGTTGCTGGATGATTACCTTCGAATCAAGACCAGTTTCTTAGATAACAAATTGAATTGATGGTTGTTCAAATGGTGATAACGTAAATCATAATCTTGACTGATTGCTATTTGTAAATCTGTTTCCTTAAGTGTTGCTCAGATGTATTTTTATTCCAGTTGGTCTATACAAAGCTTAACTGCTCCGTGTGGTGGAACATGGAGCAGCTGTGCGCCAGTAGTGGAGCTACAAGACCTCGTCAACTCAAACAAACCGACTGCTAGTGACAGGGCGTCAAGTATGTCCAGATAGTTGGTAGTTAGATGTGCTTAGCCTTCAAGTCTGGACATACTCCAAGATAGGCCGAACCATCTCAGGCAGCGGCCACGGTAGAAGAAGTACAGAGCGGTCATCAAGCCATACCAAACCTGAGTGCAGGCGGCACCCACCCAAGACATCGTGAGGTTGGAGTGATCTTGGGGTGCCACATCTCCCCTTTGCAACCATGAAATCTGTGAGTTCGTGTTGGTTCTACAGTGGCTGGCTGATAGTAGTAGAATGCATCACAAGTCAGAGATAGGAACACGCACATGCACAGAACATTTGGACAGCTTCTTCGATGCTTACTTCCAAGGTGGCAACAAACATCCATTCTTTGCAGTGGTTGCTTTGCCCCGCACATGTCCAAAGCCCTCCATGATCATTCACCGGCATCTCTTGCAAAAACCAATGAACTATGATGGCCGATCATGGTTCCGCCGCACAGGGGCTGTGGTGGCCTACCAATTGCAGGGAATTTGTTTCATGCGTATCAAATCAAAGTTCAATTTTTCAGTAGGCTCCCATAGGCCCCTTCTCCGTCGCATATAATTGTTTGTAAAGTTGAGTTAAGGAGTGGCCCCCAAAGCCGGGCTCGATGTCGTGGAATTTTGGCAACTTTCATGCGTTGGGAGCTTCGCGGTGCACAAACTATCGAACAGCGAACATTAGTATTGGGAGATTCGATTTGTTGTTGAGAAGTCACCAAGCACTTCATAATGAATCAGCAACGGAATTTTCATCAAATCAAGGTGGTTTATAAATGTCATTAAATGTCAATTTCCCATTCATTCACACTTTATCATGGGTGAGTTTTCCCAATAACAGGCACCAGTCAGCACTTTCGACCCTCTCTTATCAATTTGAAATCCTCATCTGGGTATATCTGGCTAGTCCGGCACGAACACACTGTCAATGCTATGATGGGCTTCGCAAACTATACCTCCCAAAACAAGAAATGTGCCTTGGAGCACCAAACGCGGAAGAGGATCGAATTTGGGTACCTGAATGCCCATCAACTTCGCAGCCGAGATGCCAGGGCTGCTCTCTCTCTTCTGGTGGCTTTGGGAGGCACGGCTTCCTCAGCACGATCGTTCATCGTCAACGAACAAATGTGGAAGGACTGATTACGTCCACGCGCGCAAGCACACCATGCCACACAATGACGCATTCGGATACCAAGATGCACCGCACAACAGTCAAAGCTTTCTATGCAAAACGTCAGTTTGCACTGATGTCTGAACAATGACTAAGTCCAACATATGCATCAACATGCATGCACATACAACCTAAGAAAAAACAAACATTTACATCACATAATGTATCATGATGTATGCACGAGATTCTTGCAGTCATGACCTGAACATTTGTGTGCCCAACTGTTTGCCAATTAAAGTGGTCCTCCTCGAGCCCAAGTCATTTCCTGGGGACTCATCACCACTGCAACGTTGGGTCGAGACATCAGCCAGGCATCATTAGTCACATCAGCCGGTTCCGCCTCCTGTGGCAGCAGGCTCAAAAGACCAAGAGGACTCGGAGTCGTGACCAAAAAACGGAGCCATGTAGCGGAATGCTCAATTCTCTTGCGACCAACGGCGCTCGAATTGCCAGCTAGACTGTTCATGGTAGACATGCTCATGGACACTACGGAGGACATCTGGGGATTCAAAAGCAAAAAGTACGGAGGTTCCGCTTCCCGCGGACGCTGGCAACCGGCTCCAGTACTCTGAATTCCAAAGCACTTAGGAAGGCACTATACTTGGTGTGAAGCCTAGCTGGAACTGCTCTTGGCAATCAACTAAGGAAAACATTCTGCGATGATCAGCGCGAGAAACCCAGGCTTCTGGGGGCAACTCACAGCGCGCCTTGATGTCTACCCGGGTCTCAGGCTCGTCGTTGGCCTCCAGTGTCAAGTGGGTCGCGGGGCTCCGCCAGGAGTCAACTCATGGGGCCCCGGCAACGGGAGACCATGCCATGTTCTCAACTGCAAATATCTGGATCGACTTTTCAGAGATAGGCTTAAGCCATGTCATCAAGATATCTGTTCTTAAGTCTTTACTGAAGTAGCTTTAGAGTGGTGGGCGGTCGCTACCTAGGGGTCCTAGGCTGAGGTTATATGAGTTACCCCGCGAGACGACAACCTCCGCAGCACTTCTACCTTTTGTGATGCCGGTTGCTATAATTAACGACAGGCAGCATGCCACTCAATTGAATAATAACCAAACATAAGAACCTCAAAGAAAGTACAGTAGTCAGTTCGGGTGTGATACAGGAAAAGGATACGGCAAACAACCACACCAATAAGAAATATTGCAACTCAGTGGTCCAGGCTTGAGTCATTTTCAGCTGGGCAACTGCATTTAGCCCAAGTGAGTTTTGACCAGTTTGGGATGGGATGACAGGAGACAGCATCTAGGAAAATCCACCAACAATTATTGTCTCAGGCTTTTTTCCGTCCAGAAAGTAGCACCCATGCAAGCAAAAAGGTTATCAGCTCAGGAGGTTTTCCTCTACCAGTCTAGGAAACGATCACTGACACCGAATCTTAGCAGGGGAGGATTCTGTGTTCTTAGCATGGGCGAAAGTCCGGCACTGATCCTTTCGTGCCTCCACAGCATCGCTGTTCCACCCCTTTGGGGAAAGCCAGTCCTTGGTGACTTCCGTCCTGGGCATCCGGCGAAAGCTGTTCATCCTGGAGTGTACATGTTCATGGTCAGTTCGCAGCCAACAAGCAAGCAAGGAGCAATACTGGAAACGTCATGGTTTAGAAAAGATTGATTTGATTTTTTTCGAGGATGTGATAGGCATTGCCTTGGTATCATTGGTAGACGTTGATAGCCAACCATATCCAACAACTCAGGGTTTCCCATGGTGGTACCTGGTCTGCTTCCCATGGCCACAATTCAAAATCTTGTGCAACGCTGCATATCATGGATATCCCCAACGAGGATCGGAAATGTACGACCTGCCCAAAAACCGCTAACATGAACAGCCATTCTAACAGGCATCTGCTGGTGGCTTCAAAAGTCGCAACTGGGCAGCAACATCAATGAGCAAGGATGCATCCATGGGAGTGCGCCAAAAATGGTTTGCTTCCTCACATTTCCTGAGCTAAAAATCACCTCACCAATCCTCACTATGTCTTGGGCTCGTGGGCAGTTCCTCCATCATGCCCTGTGGTGCCGTCACATCCAACCACCAACCAGTCCCTCGTTGCCAAGCAGCTGCATCTGGAAGACATCCTGGCGCAGATGCAGCACTGGTTGCTGTTGCAGCCAGTCTCGTGGATCACAAACATCAACCAACCAAGGCTCAGAATAGCACATCTATCAAAGCGTTTAGCTGTTTGGATGTGGATCACGTTTCTTCGTGTTTCTAAATTGATCAGCGAAGTGAACTGATGCTCAAGGAATACATGTTCATGGTGTTTCTGGACCAACAAGGTTCAGAAAAACCACCTAGCTGGTTTTGGGAAACAGCCAAAGTGATCAAAGCTCTATGAAAATCCCTGCAGCTGGCCAACCACGGCAAACCCTACGAACAGCGGAGTGCCCTATTGTTCTGGAAGTGCAGATTGGATTTACTACGTTATCATCCATCAAACCCTGCGCGCAAAAGACAGCAATGTAGCCATAGTGGTGATTTTTTGCCATACCCCCCTCACCCAACGTCAAGGCGAACAAAACGAATTGGCGGCTGGTGATTATATTGCATTATCATACCGACGACCGATGTTGCTGGTTCTGCACCAAAACATAAGTGCCATCGCCATCAAAAGAAAAACAACACATGCACGTTGTTGCCGGTGCTATGGGTATCAGCATCATAGCTTTCGCTGCTAGATGCACATGTGCCTAAAACACTTAAACACGCAATTAAAACTATCATTGAATCATTGACCAACCAAATCTACTATCGAGTAAGTCGGCGGGTGCACCCTGAAAGACCGCTTGGTTATCAAACACAATGACTTTCTGACCCCTGGTCTGGCATACAATCAGCTGTCTTTGAGCAGGGCTAGTGATGGTCAAATAATCTGACGCTGTGAAAACCCTACTCAGCAACACCTCTGCACCCTGGCTGCTCTACGGCCATCAATCTTGGACACAAACCTCTATCCAGCACCTTTTTGACTACCGTGTTGGCTTTGGGAGCTGCCAGGGACTTTCGACTACGACTACGACGACGACGACGACGACCACAACAACAACAACAACAACAACAACAACAACAACAACAACAACAACAAACAAGAACAAGAACAATAACAAGACCAAAAATAAGAACAACAGCAACAAGATGCAACAAGAACAACAACCAACACCACCAGTCAATGTGGATAAATGTGGCACCCAACAAATCAGTTGGCTCCTGCGCGTGGGTTGACGCGGTCGAATCAATGCTCTTCACAGTCTTCAGTGTCTTCACGTTTGTGGCTGGGAGGCCCTTCCACAACGCAGTGCTGCCGCCAGGGAAAGGACCCTCTTTGGGTATCAACTGGGGGTAAATCATTGGCCTTAAGGATGTGCACAAAAGCAAGTCGCATAGACTTGCTGATGATTCCTTCTTCGAGGTCACTATCACCATCTCTATTTCTTTGGACACAACTACCCAAGGGGTGCAAGCTTTTGTTAAGCGTGGATTCACTGAGGAGAGCATTTGCCAAATGCTCGGAATGCATTTTGAGGAGAAACATGTTTGCCTCCATGAAGTTGATCAAGTTGTTGATTAACTACATGTCCTTCCCTTCAAAGTGCTTGTGCCATGTGCAGTAGTACCTATAGCTGCAACATGCTGCAACATGCTGCACCTCAGCCAAAACATGCTGTTGAGCCAAACGAAGTGTGCAAGAACATCAGGCAAGTCCATCATACTTTGTGCTTTCAAAAAACGTAACAAATTCCTATCGCCTGGGTCAAAAAATCGTTAAATATGTGTATCTCACACCTCCCAAACATCTAGCAGTTTACAATTTACAAACATTTACAGTAAAAAATGCAACACATAACGTGCCGTTTCTTTGGGCTGTCACGGGCCCTGTTGCAAGGAGGAACCATCCACAGCTTGAGTGGTCCGTTTGTGCTTTGGGGAGACCCGTGGTGATAGGTCAATCTGGCAGCTGCAGCAGCTGGTTCCAGCTTCATCGCTGCAAAGGTTGCGCCGCAGGGACAGCTATCTGCAGTTCTCACATGCCAGGCATGAGAACCAACAGGTGCGTTACAGTGGAGCCATGGTGAACCATGGGATGCAACTACCCAGCTGCGCCATGTCCAGCACCGGCCTCATCAGCCTCCCGCTCCAGCGGTACTTCCTCGTCGGCCATGGCACAGCAAGCGTTCAGGTGCCCTTTCGCAGCGTGACTCATGTGATGATCTCAGCCCTGTGGTTTGAGTTGTGCTGTTTCTGAGGGTTCATCTGATGTACTTCTGCGGCCCGCTCACAAACAAGCTCTTGGGTGCGGCGGATGGCATTGCGAGGCAAGCGGACATGGAACTCCCAAGACGATGGGAAAAAGTTCGTAACAAATCAACGGCAAGCAAATTCAAGAGCTAGCCACGTCACGCAAACAACCCAAACACACTGAATCATAAACTTTGAAACATCCCACTTCCAGGTGTGCGAAAATGAAAAATGTCTCCAAACCAAAGGCACTTCGTTCAGTCAGTGGTAGCACATAGCGACAAAGTGACAATCATCGATACTCTCTTAGCTAATGCCCCTTTTGAAAGCTTTCATGTGCGGGCAGTACTCCAGCATCCCAAGCAAGCTGAGAATTTAATAGCTTCCCCTCAAGATTGGACTTGACATTTTGCTGATGGCTCACAAGCATGAAATCCAACCATTTGAATTTCAACAATTCCGGTTGGTGCGCGAATTTCCGTCACATGAGATCCTAGGAGATCATGCACATCTTCATGAGATGTGGCCTGGTTGTTTGCAACAAAAAATGGCAACAGCCACGTTTCTCCCCATGCCGTGTGACATCCCCCCGGTGATCGTCCGCCTGGCCCACTGTCAGCGCCAGGAATGTGGACACGCAAACCCACCTAAGGGAGCTAAGCGGGAACACCTGCAGGTGATGTCCAACGGTAGGGAAGTGAGCTTCGAGGTAGGTGAAAGGATTATTCAACATGAGGTTGCATACCTAGGTAGTCTAGCTAACTGAAAAAAATAGTCAAACATCATTATCTAATGAATGTTGGTGCATGTGCACTTAGCAATCTCAAGCTCATGAATCTACACAAACCTGTACTCACAACATCAGACTGGGCTGTTAGCGGGCAATGCTCCACTGATTTGCTGGCACCCAGCAGATTCAGCCCTGACCCAGAACTAGTGGTAGGTTCACCCAGGAAAACGCCAACTGCTTCCACCTGTTTTCGAGAAACACCATGCCGCCAGTAGAATGGCTGCTGGGGCATTCAGCTTAAGAGTGTGGAGCAAACGAGCCCAAAATTGCCAGTTCACAAAGTTCAAAGTTGGCACTTGTAAATGGATGATGTGGTTGTGGCTCAAAATTGGGTACCCCAAAAACCACTGGTTTATAATTTCCATTATATAAATCGCCATTTTGGAAGTTCATAATTTTGACCCATACACAAATCTATTGAAAAAAACACGTGGAAAGTACTGTACTGCAATACGGGGACAAAAATCCAAGAAAACCAAACGACCTGAAACTGTTTAACCAGCAAGTGATCAGCAGTTGGTATCTCAGGCAAGCAACAACGCGCATGCATTCCTCACATTTGCAGTAGAAACACTTGAAGACGCCACCAGTTTGCCATGGACCAACACCACTCCACCAGGCACACAGAATCTGATCAGCTCTGCAACTTCCGTTGCAAGTTGGGGTGTCCACAAATGAACAGAGCTAAGGACTCTTACCCACAACTTGGACTCATCCTGCGTAGATTTGCTCACAACTTATAATCAAACCTGGATTTGTTACATATCCAACATGTAGATCATCCTGGGCTACACTTTGCGATCACCATTGGCCACCACACGCCACCGTTTCGGCTGAGACAAGAACCGCGGCACCAGCATGACCTTGGCAACAAACAGAGCTTGGGCATGTTGTTCAAGCAGTAGGGTTACGACTTCAATGTTCTCCTTTTTGTTTTTCCTATCCCTTGATAATGGCAGTGGTTTCATGTCTTTCTCACTGACCATGGCTGTTTCTAGCGCTCAACATGTCTGGGCCGTGTTTCGACAAGCAAAGTGGTCTACACCATCCTGGCCTCTGTCCAAGGCCTGCGTGCATTGCTCATGGACCACGTCTTGTGCGTCTTCGGAATTTGGTCCATGAACGCCAACCACTGCGCACATAGGAAGCCATCCATTACAGCGTATTGCTCGCCAAGTGTGAACCTCCTTGGTATCTCCCTCCGGTCTGGTGACCGGCTCGCCTAAGCACATGGATCTTGTCTCAAATCAAATCTCAGTAAAAACCAGAATTTTCCTAGAGTCAGCAAGGTAACAAACGAGGTGCAAACCAGTTGAACCCATGTCATTTTTAACAGAAAGTTGCTTCAACCCAGAGACCCTTTCGGCTGGGGCCGCCTGGCGATACGGCCGCGATAGACCACAGTTCTGTGGTTGGCAAACGCAACAGCTGAAGCAAGAGCCAGCACCGCGGCAAAGATACGTCAGGAGCCATGGTAGGTGCTTAACCATGTTTCACCATCTTGAGTCTTGAAATCACCCACGAATAGAATCTATCGAGTTCAAAGGGGGGTTCACGTAGATACTTTGAAAACACTCCCAGCTGTGCAACCACTCTGCCCATGCTGAGCCAGTCTTGAACATCTTGATACTTGATCTTTATCCAAAATTGGATTTGTTTCTTAGAGATACAGGTTTTATAAAAACAATGCGTCGATGATTCTTGATCTGACTGCGGACTTGCATGTGGTCAATCAATGCATAATATGGTGATGTCATCCCGGAACACTATGTCCCTACACTCCGTAGAGGGCCAATATCGATCGATGATTGGAACATAGCTGAAAGCAAATTTGCGATGGAAAGCTGGAAAACCCGGCCTGAAGGCCCGAAGGTTGAGGTGGCAACATTGAAAATGGAGAAGTTTGTTTCCCAAGGGGGCAATTTGCATCTGCGTATGCGACCATCACCATTGCTCTATGCAAATCTCATGAAACACCAATTGGATCTTTGCAAATCGGCGGGTCTTTGACTTTTGGAAGGGCCAATGCTTTTAGTCTCCCTGCCCTCTCTGCACGCCAAATTTTGATCATGCGAGGTCAGTACTGTTGGCCACAGCAGGACCGGTGTGGGACTAGAGATTGCAGTTGCCTGAATTGTTCAACACACATGGAAATGCTATGAGGTGATACAGTGATACACCCAAACATAGCAACATCCATGACTTATCATGACTCGGGGGTGGCTTGGGAAACGCCCTGCTGTTGATTACATTGGCTGGCATCACAACCAGCAGAACTTAGTGGGTCAAATCTCACGGCAGTGCCGAACTGCCTCTGTGGTTCGACTCTTCATTTTCATCCCATTGACATACTTCCCCCAAACAGATGGTAAGATATGATAAGAGATGGTAAGAACATGGTAAGAACGTAAGAACTATGGTAAGTACCAGGGTGAGGGCTAGGGTAAACATATATGGGTGTGGATCAAAACCCTTAGTCCCCCTGGTTCCCCCATCATTCACCATTGTTTTCCCACTATTATTGTTGGTGGAAATTCCTCATTAGTTGGTTAGTTGATAATTGACCCATAGTCATATCAAAGCATCCTTGTGCCAGGAGATATGGCGCATAGATCTTGCTATGTCCAAGGCATGCAGCCACAACGCGAGCGGTGTGGCTTGGGGCGCCGCCAAGCTCTGCGGTCACGACTCGACCTTGAAGACCTAAGGGGGTTGCGGCTGGGGTAAGGTCGTTGAATGCTACCACTGGGCTGCAAAACCATCAATTTTACAGGCGATTACTGGCTATAACATCTTATAACCTTAGTGGAGGCTATATATTTTTTCTCTTTTTTGGGTTTTTGGGCCCGTGGTAGTCATGAATGATAGATAATGGTTCATTACTGATTGATTATGAAGGGTGACTAGTAGCGGCTAAGAATGTTTTCGTTCTGGTTGATCGTGACAAGCATATTATATACTTGCACTCCCCCACGGACAAAAGAAAGATAGACCCTCTGGTAAACTAACATGGCAATGGAAAATCCATTAATTATAAAAAACTGATTTATATACTTCCAAATCAGTCCATTTCAAAATGATTTCTCAGTCGTTGAGATGGAGATGATGGCTTTCAACTCTGCTGAGACTGTCAGCGGAGTGGCAGCTTTCCGAAATGGCGACAGCTGAATCAGCCATGGTCAATCCTTACAAGTAGCACAGTCGTTGTGAATCAACTGTTGTTTTCACTCCCTACTGGATATCATAGCTACCCAGTGACCAATGATACCTAACATAATTAATACTCACCCACAAGGTTGGTTGTAAGGAGATGGCTGTCCATCATTTTTGGTCCAAAACCCTGCTCAGTTTCCCATATTGTCTTCTGCAAAAAAAAACCTTGGAAACTCCTGAAACTGGTGGGTGAAACAAAGGTTTCCAACGTAGATTTTCCCATCAATGAACCCAGTGACAGTGGATCATAGCCAACAGTCATTTTGGCACGGAGGCGGGACATCCTGAAACATATTCTTTAAACCATTTATTTAGGACATCAAGAATCATGACTGGCCCGCTTATTAAAACTGCCAGCCAACAAATTTGCAATGACACACGGCAATGTTCAGATGATTTGGATTTACCATCAGTAGCATAGCAAGGGGCAAAACAAAATAAACTAAGCAATTACATATGTAACTTATAAAATCATGTGATCATTCACCGACGAATGTTCTGTTTGCGCATCATCGAATTGGGTGCCGTGGTCATGACCAAACCGCCCTAAATTGATCCTTTGCCCAGAAGATTTTTCCACAGACCTATTGCAATCTCCGACTAACCCACAGTTTCATGCCCCATTACACAGCCCACCAGGTGAAACTAACTGCAGTGGCTGCCAATCTTGGATTAATGAACTGATGGGGCGCCTTCAGTTGCTGTATGATGCTGTCCCTTGTACCGACACCCCTACCATATAGTGGAAAAGGATCCGATTCAAGGATCATGTATGAAATCGGATCATGTATGAAATCGGACCATGATTCAAGTTCTACATGAGCCTTGATGATCTGAAAAGGCTCATGTAGAACTTGTATGAACTTGTCCTCAATGATTTCAAGCATGCAACAAACCGTAATCATGATTGACGAGCTCCTACCATCTAATACTTCATTGCCTTTTTCGATTGTTTTTAATCAATGCCTTTCCCAAGCACCTGTCCAATGAACAATTGCAGGGAGTGGTGCAATTTGACACCACATCACTGTCCAACTTGCTACTTTTGCATACGCGAAACCATGGCTTTGGTATTCAGTTGGATGTGAAAAGGATCGATCTGACCAACAGTCCGGGACTGATGCCTGGGAAGGCACCAAGGGGTCATACATCACTCATATTTACCTATCACCTCTCAATTGCTCTTGTTAGCCTTACTTCACCTTGCAGAAATGAACCATGCGAATATCTTCCAAACCGGCTTAATCCGCTTCAATGACTGACATTTGAGCATATAAACCAGCATGGCCAATGACGGTTCAACCAACCCAACCAGCCGGTAGCTGCTTCTACCCCGGTCCCAACTGCGGGCCACGCGACCTTCCCAGAAAACACGGACGAACGGCTTTGCGACCGCCGGGCAGGGCGCTCCAGCAACCGATCGGCCGGAGTCCTAGCGGGGCAGGTGGTCACACTGGGATGGGCTACGCGATAGGCAAAGAAGCGTAGCATTTGGCGCCTCAACTTTCTCTTATGGCTGCTGATTCAGGTTGGTAAATGAAACTATTTGACATTATTTGGCTTTACTATTGCTATGGCCTTGAATTGCTTACCCTGATTCAGAAGAGATGCGGCCAGCTTGGGACACACACACACGTGCCATGCGCAACCTGTCAAAACTCTTCAATCTTCTGTTGTTTGAGCTCCGGGCCATTTGATGTGGCATTGTTGCTTCATGTTCCCCATCAAAACTCTTCAAACATCTGGGAATCTGTGCAAGATCGGTCGCTGCACTGCACGGTTGTGGGTCAAGCCGCCCTGTAGCTGCTCACATCCCTCAAATGACCAACCTAGTGTAACTCTTGGGATTTTCACCTACCCCTTTCTTGACTGTTGGCCCATAGCCATAGTTGGTCTTTCCCATTTTTGTTCTCGGATACTATTTGCTATTACCATTCACCAGCTGATTAAACTTGACTAACCATTTGCTGGTTGCTTAATATTGGCCCGTGGCCATTCCCAAACCCAAGGCATTTATTCCAGCCTCAAGAGTTTCAATCGATATTCAAAAAAATCCATCTGTATCTTTGCGAGGCTGTGATGGCAAACACCTATAAACCAAAGCCATGCAGCTCATGTTCCAAGGCAAATGCTTTCAGGTGCCTCAGGGTGTCGAAAATGTCCGCAGTATCGACTTCCTCCTCCAAACCTCGGGGCAAGGCACCTGCGATGCTTTCTTGCGGTGTGGGCGAGTAGGGAGTCGTATGGTGGACCCAAATGTCACGGGGGTAGAAACCACAGAGGCGTAGCATCTGTGGGGTTCTGTGGTGCACTCGACTGTGCACAGGCCTTGCAAAAAGAACAATTACATAACCTCCCTTTCTCTCCCCCCAAACAAAACACTATATTTTTTCCTACCTGTCCTCGTACCCATTGACCTGTTTCTTCTGAGATTTGGTATTTGATTTTGTTTCCCTTGGCTCCTTGTGGCTTCAACAGTTGCTTGCCGCAGTGACTTCAACTTACTTGAACATTTCTTAGTCTTAGTTTTCCTTAGTTTCGTCTCACAAATTGCACACATATGTGCACGGCAAATGTCCTCACCCTCCACAATGGAGCATCTCCTTCCATGTCTGGGCTTCGACTCCCGCGCAATCGCTTGGGGCTGCATCCAATGTCGGCAACACTGTATGACATGTCTCCGACGCAGCTGCTCAAACAATTATCTTGGGCAGCAAGGTAGGATAGCACATGATAGCACACGGAACAAGACACTGCTGGATGTGCAAAAAAGAATCAACATCTGCCGAGATTTTGTTCAAGATGAATTCCCACACATGTTTCATCTATTGCCCAGTCATATGTATGGAATACCAACCTACGCACCTGTAACTACAATTTGGTTAGGCCGCTCCTGGTAGCTGCTTGGCCCCCCCCTGTCAATGTATCTAGGAATACCCCTGGCTCCAAATCGCTCCTTCCAAACCACCAGCAGTGTGAGAAATATGCGGTTGAGATAGCCTGCGAGTCTGCTTCGGCACTCCCGCAACCGGTTTGAGCCCAGCTTCCGGTCATCATGCGCTCGACGTGCAAATAGGCGACGACCGACCTGCCAACGACAATCCACCAGCTCGGCACCATCAGGGGCGATGCTGCATGGGGTGTCATCGCAACCTATGGGCAATCCTGCACATGCAGTTATGAAAAATCGATGTGTGCATTTCTTGTTGCATTTGCGCACGTCTGATTACTGATATATGTGAATGTGTGAACAATTTGTTTTTTGCCAGGGCCTCACTCGGATTTGCCCTGATGGTGTCCGCAATCGTTTAACGACCGGCACCCTTCCCAGCCGTGTGGGAACAATACATGGGCATATTATTCATTCACTACCATTGGAATACGCAAAACACACAACAACATCATATTCATAGGTACTGCAATTACAAGTACATACTTACCAATTTTGTTGCATGTATTCATTCATGTATCTATAGATCTGTTAGTTACATCATTTGTTCATCTACTCATTCATTTGCCAATATGAGCACGGGAAGAATGGCACGATTGTGGCTGACAGCACAGCACATGGGTGATTGCATGGCTTTGTCATTTGGGTTGTCCATAAATGGCGGTAGCTACCCTCCAAAGCATGAGCTTTTATTCCACCAGAATGTGGTTATATACTGAGGGAATTTCCAGCAAGAATGGAAATCGCCAGCAGCAGTTTACGCATATTGAATACATACGGAATTGCATGTGTTTGAATATAAGTATTACTTTCTAAGCAGAAAGATGGATGCACAAATTTACCAGCATCCTGGAGTACCCAGAAGCTCCCCAAGGTTACCATTTCCCAGCCTTGGTCATGGTCTGCTCCAGGCTGGCAATGCATGTCATGTGTTCACAGCTGCAGCCAGGGCACAAACAGCAGCCCAGTGCCAGAACTCCCGGCGCCAGCAGAGTTGAGAAGGCTTGGACCTCGAATCGCTGATGGTTCCAACATGTTCCAACCCCGCTGGCTGGATGACGAAGCCACTTGGCAAACAGCTGGGCATTGTATTACCCGGTGTCTTGTTTAAACCATGACAGGTGGACCAATTTTCAACCATTACCACTCCCAATCAACCATTAGCGTTCAACAGAATCTCTTTATGCTTGAAACCATGACGATAAGCATTACCACTAGCCAATCTCCTTTGGGTGTTCATCGAGCCCACTCCGCTGGGTTTGTCCACTGAACCCTTCCCAAAATCAAGCGACAAATGACGACCTCATTGCGTCGCATGCACGTGCTCTTAGCCATCATTAACCATCGCATGATCAGCCATCATTAAACTTGATCAATGATATCATATTAGATCCACTATTTAACAAGTTGCCATAAGTCTGCCAAGCGGCATTGTAGTAAAACCCTCGCGACCAATCAAAGAAGGAAGCCACTTCCTGATCACTGCAGTGGGAGGCCAGTTGTACAATCCCCAGGTGTACATTGAATGGGTGATAATGGGTGACAGGCATTTCCAACACGGGATGGTGATAAACCAATATAACCAATGGCCATCTGTCAAGCACTGCCCAACCAGCAATGACCATGGCAGCTACGGTCCTACCATCGCCGGTTGATGCGGAGTGGCAAGTCGATAAGGGAATGACGAGGAGATCATGACCGTGATTCTGTTGCTCCATTGGTTGGGCATGGTTAGGCCATTGCCGAAACACCGGGAACATTGCTTGATCCCATCTATACAGCATCATGTCCCTGCTTGCTCGGTCGTCAAAGTGATCAACCACTTGTGAGTGGCACGGTGATTTCCGAACACTGAACATTTCACAACGGTGGTAAAACATGATCATACCAGGAGAAGAAATCACCATCAATCATTGCAGGAGTGGTTTACAGTATACTTGTTAGCTATTCTCTCTCAATCACCTACATCAACTATTCAAGAATCCTTTTTATATATACATCTTTAGAGACATGCTGCGCGCAGTCCGTAACTGGCACAGCAGCAACACTGGCTCTGACAACAATGGAAGTCACACACCCAATGTCTTGTCCTGAAGGGGTTGCCATACCGTTGATGCAAGAAATCAGTTGTACAGTCGTGGTCGGTGGTTGATCCACTTTATCCTATTCCAAATGGTGCAAGATTTGCTTCAGCAATGCTCCCCCATCTCCTATACAAAACCATATCAACCCGAGATTAAACCCCCAAGCATCAAACCCAACGGCGTCAAATCGCCTCAAAACCTGGCAACAATTAATTCAAAAAGGAACACAAAAGAACTGAAAAGGGAGTTTCTTCCGGGGGGTCATTGAACTCAGCAAGCCACTGGCGCCTCAAGAAACGTAAAGACTAACGCTGACTCGAGACTACGGTTAGAAGAAACAGCGTTGATGCTCTGCCAATGTTTGCCGTACTATCTCATGGACGATGATCCACTGTCAAGCTTTGGAGGATATCATAACTATGAAGGCCTTCAAACAGTGAATTGGTTTCTTGGTTACAATCCCCTATTCTTAAGCGTCTGTCACCCAGGTGCAGGAATCACTAACCATAAATTACATACTATGATTATCCATTCATCCTTATTCTACACCACCCAGCCACCATGATCGACAATTTTTCATCATGACTAATCATTCATCATGATCAACAACCCTTCAACCATTTTGGCCATAACACATCAAATCTGAACCCACATTCACCAATAATCATGCACAAATCATTTGCCAAAAATAATTACTAACTCCTTTGTCAAATCATCATCATAGATCAACCATTGCCCCCGTACGAATCAACTCCCTCACGTTGACAAATCAGTCACCAGCAATCATCAACCATGTCATCATCATTTACACATCCCTGACCATTCGACCATGTAACCAGTCCCCATCAACCGGTCACCAGTCACTCCTTAGGTCGCACCCATGGGGGCTCCCACCCCATGCGGCCCCACGGTGTGCCTGGTAGCTGGTCCAGCTTTGAAACTTGGTCCCTGGAGCGGCAGAACTTTCAGCGGGCTGGTGCCGGCGGAAATCAGGGCGGCCACTTGATGGTTGAATGATGGTTCAATACATGGTTCATACATGCTTAGACTTATGATAATGATGGTTTCTTCAACACATTTTCCAACACAGCCAGGTGTCTGATGGTTCAATGAATAGCAGGTTGAAAAAAGTGAACATGATGGTTGCAACACGACTAGGTGCCGAATGGACCTGGGTAAACAGCACAGCTGGACGTCCACCCCAGCACTGGAGCTGCCAAGGTGCCATTGACGTGAAGCACCGGTTCTTGAACCTTGTGATCTACGATGCCTAAGCTGCGGGCCCCCTGGGGGTCCCATGGGGGTCCCAGAGTGGGCTGTTTCTTGGAAGCTGTGGCTCTAAGAGTGGCTTCCCAGCGGCAATTCCCCTGGACCACTGGACCAAGCCATACAAGGGTGGGCCCCAGCTGCTCCCAGGAGGGCACTGAAAGTGCGGCTGTTAAGTGCTGCTCAATTGTCAAGCGAGTTGGGGTGCTCAAATCAACTCAAAAGCACGACAAAAAGAAATCTTTACTTCCTGTCAATGATCATGTTGTCTGACTTCCCCTGCTTTGTTGGTTCAAATCTCCCGGCATGTTCCGAATTGGCGGTTTCAGCCATCCCTGCAAATATCGGTCCATTTGGTTCACGATGTCAAGTGGAAAGCTACAAACCATCCCATGCTGTTGAGAATTCCCCCTGGTCAAGTGATACCGCTCTCTCTTGGTTCCCGCTCATCATGAATCGACCCATCATTCCCTCCACTCATTTACCATTACCCAAGTGACCTTGAGAGGGGAATCCTCCCCTGCCTTGTTCAACAAGCTACGTCCAGCCACTGCGTAACCAAGCAAAGGTAGCAACGTAAAGCAACAGTCCAAGCCGCAAAGCCTCGACTGGATCATGGTCGGATGGTTGACATCTGGGATGATATGGGTTTTCGATGATGGTTGTTGCTAGTGCTTCAGAATGGTTATATAATAATGATAAATGTAGTCATAGTGATTATATGTGATTATGATGGCTAGTAATGATCATAAACTGGTTGGTGGTTGAACCACCCCTATGAAAAATATTGGTCAACCAAGCATGTGTTAGTAATTACTAGGGAACATAAAAGATGCTTTTAACCACCAACCAGTGGTGAATATAACAGTCGATACACATTACATTCATTGTCAATGCATCATATGGCTTTCCCATGCTACGTTACATGGAACGGTCACTCCGTGAAGATCGATTTTAAGAGCGAAAACTCCCATTTGGGAGAGTGCATCATCTATGGCCCTTGCATGTGGCTTCAACCGCCAGCCACCTAGGTCGCCCATGACGGCCTTCTTCAACAAATCATGGACTCCTTACTGAATCCCACCACTTGGAATACTGTAACACCATGAAAAACAAAGCACCTGTGGCTCCAAAAGCTGGGCTGTCCACACTGGCCTTCGTTCGCTTCACCACACCCCAGTTTGGTCCCCCCATAGAGAGTCATACTGCGATTTGCGGGTTCGCGAAAGGCTTTGGCATCCTCGGGTTGCTAGATAATATCGAAACCAGCAGCAGGAATCGAGGGTCTGAAGGCTAGTCCCAAATTATGAATAAGCCCAACAACAAGCATGGAATATGAAAACACACTTTCAAGATCCATGCAACTATTCTTGGACCAGTGGCACAGCATAGACCAACACATAGGCCGGCATCTCCTAACAAATCGGGGATGGCCATGCCCACATGTTGAAGTTGTGGCGCTGCTAGGTGCATGATTGCGATTGCAAAGTGTTGATATCAAAGAATACCCTGCCCTTCCAAATAACTCTTTGTTGCAAGTGACCAAAGAAGCCCTGGCGTATGGATGCTTACTCACTTTGAAGGTAAGTGGAAGGGCTAGGTTTACAATGCGATCAACTCATCTGACTTGCATGCTCATAGCTACACAGTCATGATCCAAGGCTGAAAACCGATCCAAAACCAAGCGTGGATTCTTTACATAATTGGGATTCGCGATGATTCTAGGCACATAGCTCCACAACCAGGTCTTGGTTTGGCTGCAGCACCGGTTGATCAACATCCAGGATGCAAAACGGTTCCTACCTCGTAAGCACTGAATCAGCAACAGGAAAACCTCTTACACCGAGAAAGTTCTTAAGCGGTTGCAGCAGGTCTTGGCAAATCTTGACCATGTTAACCATCGATTAACCATTGCTATTAAGCATAGCCATTCAGCATAGCTATTAAGCATATTTATTAGCCAGAGCTACTAACCATTATAGACTCACAGGTCCAATGCATGCACCATGATCAACGGGACATAAATTGGCTCCCGGTAGCTGTCCTTCATATTATCTCGCAGCATGCGCCAGCCGAAGAGTACCAGGATTCCTGCAGGGGGATTGTGCTGATGGGGTTTCTGCAGCGCTATATTGTCATACAGTGGGGTTCCTACATGCAGCACGCATAAGCACAGTAAAACAATAACACATATGGGGTCATATGGCACGGGGATACGACAAGCGCAAAGGGAGAAGGTTCATTGTCAAGAATGTGCCGGATACAGCGATGTGAAGTGAAATGTCTCATTCCAAACGTGTCTATGTGTGAGGACGAGCAAGCTTCAAGGAAGGAAACACCAGCGCTCTCCAAAAGACTTGACTAGCTTGGGACTCAAACAAACAATGCTTGAATAGGCCCTGAAGGTGGCTTTTTGCTCAGACACTAGAAGGGTCGCTTTTTGAAGGTGATTCTGATTCTTGTGAAGGTGGTACTTGTGCAGCCCCCACTGCCTGTGACGGCCATGTCCACATAGTCACCTAACAGGCGCAGCAATGAGGACCAAATGTGAGAATACCGCATAATTCTTTGGGGAAGAAACATGACAATGGCGTGCTGGCAAAGGGTGGGGGGAACAACAATAGTTCAAAGGCATCACTGCGCATGGTCTCAATGCCTTCCCGTAGCAACCCAGCATAGCCTGTTGGTCCAGGGTTGCTAGCGACACTGAACTGACCCTTCAAGAGCAAATCTTTTGCAGCAAATATTTCCCTATCCGCTAGTAATTACCAAAATCTATGGTATTGATCCTGCATAAACAAGCACAAACAGGAGTACTGGTAAGATTCCTTAGCATCGACTTGCAAATGACTCCTCCGCTCAAAAAGAACTCACCATTACAATCCAAAAGGTGCTGGACAATTGGTGACGTTTGGACAAGCAATGGATCCGTACGGCAGTCGGACTCTTTCTTTGGCAGAATGGATGATGTTCAGCCAATCCATGCATGTTTCACCTTGGTCTTGACCGGTCTTCAACAGTAGCAAAGTTTCGTGTATGTGACCAAAGCCTGAGAATGGCACTTCCCATAAATTGTTCTTTGTTTTTGACACATTGACAACAGTACACATCTATTTTCTGGTAAACTAACCTGGTGGTTTCCCTGGGATTCACTATAAAATATAGTGAATATCCATTGCCAGGTCAGTTTACCAGAGGGTATAGTGTGAGAGTGAGAGTGTCTGGGTGGGTGTGCATGCGGGCGATTATGTTGCACTGCACCAAGACTTGGCTCACCTAGTGGAGTTCAGTTTCAGGGCCGAAAAATGAACCACTGCTTTCTCCTATAAATGTTCCTAGAACCAGGCTTTCCACCATAGTATCCATAGATTTGCCTAGCAAACACCTATCAAACAATCCTTGAAGCCCTGAATCATTGGTTTTTGGCCATCGTTGTCTGCTACCCCCCAACCATGACGGGAAAAACACCTGACACCTACAGTAATAAAGGGATGAATTCACCTATATATGATGAATCCTACATCTCTCGCAATCATCATCTCAAGGAGTTCAGCGAGGCTGAAGATTAAGGGCCACATATATGAAGTAGCCACCCATCAAGTGCTGCAAGCCATTTTGGTTGCTGACCAGCTGTAACTCGCCCAGTCACTACTCAGGATCTGCAGGACCCATACCTCGCCGACGCTGGGATGCCAGGCATGGTCGGCTGATGTCTATAGCCAGAAATGGTTGTTATAGCTACTTCATGGGAATATTTATGGCTACTAGATGCTGCTATAGTATAATGGTCATTAAATGATATGTCATTATAACTACTTCATGCTACTTTATAGGCTAGTTAATGGCCATTATGTGTCATTTAAGTGCTGCAATCCATCTATCAACTATTTGGATGAATATCCGCGATGGTAGGTGGCGATCGACACCATCGATTATTACAGATTCCGAGCTCAAAGAGGAAATTTTAGCTTAGCTTCTCTTAATTATCACCATAGGTGGTGTGGGCCAATTCCAATAAGGTCGTCAAATTCCATGATTTTTGCCTGGCAATTGGGGCAATGCCGTGAAGAAGGTAGAAACAATGGGTTCGGTGGTCGGTGTTCGGAGTTGGCAGGAAAATTGATTTCTGATGGACTTCGCAAGTACGCAGGCAAGGAATTGATGCGTTTGCAAACTCCAATCTGTGAGGCAAGTACCGAATGAATTGTTTCTGGTCAAAGTCACCAACCACAATCTATCTACATTCAAGCCTTAAAAACCTACATGGAGAAAGGACTGCTGATGTCTAGCTAAATCCAGTACTCTACTTCACCTTTTCTAGCTGTCACTCCACTTGTCCTACAAAGGAAAAAATAGTCTGAGAATCATGCTACCACATTTTTCCCGAGCAACCGATAGATCAGAAAAATGACTTGAGCAGTCGCAGCATGCCACAACAATCAAGAAGAATGGCTTGTGCTCGCAGCGCCGCACCAACACCGCAAAACATTCAATATATTAAATCCCATTATCCATTCTTCACCCAAAAATTTGTCTTTTTTGGGGCACGTGTGGGAATTCCCACAATTGCCTGTAACGGTGTGGCTTTTTGTAACGGTGTGGCTTTCTGGTTTCAACAGGCATGTTGCATGCCCGCAGCCGTGTAAACCCCAGAACAAGTGGAGGTGGCCTGCTTCACTCGTCCTTCTGGATGTTTGTGCAAGATTTGGAAATGAAAAAGCAAGTGAGATCAATGCATGCTGCGGCTCATGATGTAATGTACGCATTTGTGATGCATTTGGAGGGACGCCTTCTTGGAAGAGGCCTGCTTTTACCTGAGAGGTTCAAAGCCCTTGGTTGTCCCAGCCAGGTGGAAAAAGTGATTTCCAACCCATCTCCGGGTAGGTATTAAAGGAAAATAAGAACAACAAATGAAAACCCACACGGGTTTCAATTACAACCCAGAGACCCGGGAGAAATTCATTACGGTGTGGGAATCCTAGCGGAGAAATTCGAAAACCTACCCGGAGAAAATAGGTAGGCGGACTCGGGGTGAGAAAAGGCGGAGTTGGGGTGAGAAAAGGCGGAGGTGGGGTGAGAATTATGTGTGGGAATCACCCTGTGTCGTGTGGGAATCTTGTAACGGCATGTGCCGCATAGATTTTCAAAAAACGCCATTTTGGACCCCAGAATTGTTTTTGAAACATTTTTTGGCCTCAGTGTGAAAGTTTTGCTACCTTTGTGTTTGTGAAGCTGCTGTTCCCTTGAGTTGATACTTGTCAAACATTTTTTCTGCGGCTTAGTCTGAACTGGGACCCCTTAGATCCCATTGGCTTGCTATCAACCAGCTGTGTGGCTAGCACTATGGCTCCATGGGCTTCATGACCCCTGCTTGCTTGATAATCCCACATCTTAAAGAAAAGCCTCCAAAAGCTACAATTTGAACATGTGTGGAAAAATTGAACCTGTGTCGGAATTTTGCACTGGTGGGGGAATTTGCAGAGAAATTCGAAGCCGTGTGGGAATCCACGGAATTTGTGTCTTTTTTCTCGCGCTGTGGGAATTCCCCCACGCTTGGGGGCGCTGGTATAGACTATAGTAGCCTAACCCAACCATCCACAACCATCATTAACCAATTGATTAACCACAACTAACCCATCATTGACAAAAAATAATCCATTATTAACCACTATCAATATATAACCACTATCAACATTAACCCATTCTCAATCGTCATTGCCTAAAACTTTGGATGTAGGCTCGGAAGCAAACATCTGTCCACCAAGGCACTGTGGAGAGCAAAGCCATGAAGCCCATCCATTTCCACCACCTGACTGCAAGACATCGGCGGGTTGATAGATGAAGCCTAAGGTGATTGGAAAGGAGACCTTAAGACCAAGGAATTGTATTTAAGAGTGGTTGATCTTCCAGGGAGCCCTTCAGCTTAAGGCGAGACATCGGCTCAAGGGTTGATTCATATGATCTCCAGTCGTTGCGAGGGGTGAATTTTGAATTTTGGAGGTGATTCACATTTTGGGTGTATATATTTTGTTGAGCATTCTTGATCATTTTTGGCCAACATATCTGAGGGATGTAGGCCTGACATGTGTGATATGTGACATATACCGCCTCCTTGGCACATGTGCCCAAATTGTAAGCAAAATTCATTCCCCCCACCATCAGTGAGCTACCAAAAGCTGTTGTTTGTTTTCGACGAAAGTCTGTGAAATCCTAATCTGTGCAAATCATGTTTGCAAATTTCAGATCAAAATGGAATTTCGATGCGGTCACAGTGTCAATGCAACTTGCACTTGTTCTTCAAAACCATAAATTGTAAATTGGGTCCTCTTGGGCATTGGGGAAGTGTCGCAAGCATAGGCCCATTCCTTCCATCCGCATCGTAAACAAACTCGACAACAATCTAGCCCTTCATATTCCTCAACTATCCGCTCTCCACTGGAATTGTTTTGCTTGTATTTGGGGAAGGTCGCCCTAGGGTGTTGGGATCGGGGATGGGGATAAAACAATTGATCAGTACATTTTTGCACAAAGTAAATGAGTTGATAATGATAAAATGATGGTGAATAACATATCCAAGTAAATGAGCTTTTGAATACTGTAATTGTGTTGTCCCAAGCCATGTTCTGGCATGCTGCTGCTTCCACAATTAAAAATTCTCACCGCTGGGAGTTCTGGGTACCACCATTCATGGATGTACTTAACCTACTAATAATTACTAATAGATTAAAATATGTACATATGTATATTTGCATTTTGAAAACTTGGCGATAAAGATGAACCCTTGAAAATAGGAATGTCAACCTGACAGGTAAGGATGTTGCAACTTAATATGCTTCTGTCCAAGAACCGAAGCAGCCAAAAATAAGAAGCGGTCCAAGATAACAGTTTGGAGGTAGAAAGCGCATGGATCAAACTATACAGAACCAACTTTTGTGTGCACCAATCTGTGCCCAACTGCTTGGGTCAAAATGTACAAACATGTCGGGGCTGATGATCAATGTACACCGCAAACAAACTCACTTAAGATTCTTGATATTGGGCGGTCAGACCCTTCAAATCACTGCATGTTGACAAATGGCTGCACCAAATTGATCCCACGAAGCACATCAAAAAGGCATAATGGCAAAGTATCGAATTCATGATGATACATGATACATGCGTCGCACGCTTCACCCACCATAATTCATCCTTTCCATTCGCTAGGTAGACATTAGTTGGATAAAAAATGAAAATGATTCATGATGATCATTGATGATCATCATAACATTCCTGGAGATTGACATTGGCCCGAAAAACGCAAACGTTGCTGGTGATACAAGGTGGGGCTCCATAGTGATACTCGGCAAAGGTTCGCCATTTACTGGTTATATGGCAGTGGGTCAAAACCCCGTACCCCTGTGATGATTTCAATCCTTGGATCTACATGTTGCCTTCCACTGTTCTAACATAGATGCTGCTCCGTGTGCTCCGGATCAAACATAGGCCCAACAGCTGGCCCAGTACGGTGCGTGTGCCATGGAAAACAGCTGAGTCTGTGGTGTGACCAGGTTGCATCACCTTTTACTTGGTTGTCTTGGGAAACCTTTACTACCTTCAACTTCGTGGTTGACTAGTACCTGACCTGCCATCTCCGCTGCCAGTTCAACACTGGTAGCGGAGCCTGGACGAAGAAGGGACCGCTATGGGTGACGAACCAAATCCTCGCCTGCCTAGTTGGAATGGAGACTGGACGGCCTTCAAAGCGTTCGAAGCCCGAGTGAGCCTGGAGATCGACGGTACCAAGAAAGAAGACAGACAACTCCTAGGACCGAGGATTGCGAAGAACCTATCTGCCAAAGCATGGGAGATGTTGGAGACCGTGGACAGGGATGCTCTACGGGCGGCGGATGGGGCGGACTACTTGATAAAGTTCCTCAAGAAGCAGAGGGGCAAGGACAAAGTGGACCTCCTCGGTGATGCGATGAGGGAGTTGCTTCAAAAACCTGAAGCTCTGAGGACTGACGGTGAGGAGGTGATGGACTACTTGCCTCGCTACAAAACCTATGTCAAAGCAGTGATGACCGCCTTTGAGGAGATCAACAAGAAGGATGCGATGCCGGAGGAGTTCTTTGGGTGGCACCTTTTGACGATAGGTGTTCGACTAGACCCTTCGGATGTGGCCAATGTGAAGGCGAAGGCGGGTGGCTATGCTTTGGAAAAGGTCGAAAACATCCTCAAGCTGATGTGGGGTGGGGGTGGATTGGCTCAAAAGATGCAGAGAAGAAGAAAATCAAGAGCTTGGGAAAAGGGTACCTCAGCATGGAAAACCACTTTTCGGACTTTTCGGACCAAGATGCTCGACGGCCAATATGTATCGGCGGACTGATGCATCGCCCTGAAACTCTGTTGCAGAGTTCGTCAAAAGGTGATTACTCGAAAGCAGTGATGTCAAGGGGTACGTCTTGTAGGTCAGCTGGCTTCCGTGCTAGCTTCACGCGATCAGCCAGATAAGCGTCAATGTGCTGGCCACGTCCAGTTCGCACCTGAACTGGGAGCGTAGTCGCTCCAAAGCACAAAATAGCAGAGGTGGGACGGCAATAGCGCAGCGGAAGCTGCAACCCCAAAGCCTTACCCAACCTGGTGAGCCACAAAGCGAACGAGCGGGCCACCAGTTGAAGTCCTCGCTTTGGCAGCTGAGCCCCACTTCTCCAATCCTTTGTGCCATGACGATACCACGGTCCAAAGTGATGTATGTGTTGTGCTGCATCCAATGCCAGTTGTGCAAATGTCCATCGCTGTATTACCCCATCTGGATGATGAAGGCTACGTATCCACCGGACAATAGCACGATATTCCGGCACGTGGTAGTGACTTGCCTCGGCTGGCAATGTCTCTGGAAGAGTCCACGCTGTCATCGTCAAAGCCCTCGCCTCGTAGTAGGTCTCTTGAGGTTCAGGATCTGTTGCGGCATGCGTGCAATTCTTTCCAGTGTGAGTGCAAAACTGTCCAATTGCAATCAACGTGTCGTGAAATTTATTTCGCAAGGTCCGCATGTTGGCTAATGCGGTGGCACTGTTGCTCCAAAGATCTAAAATGGCTGGGTAAGCATAGAAAGAGCAGCCTGCTACGTGATCTGCTGCTTCATTACCTGCGAAAGCCCATCGTTCGACCACAGTCAAGTCACGTACTGTGGAGGGTTTGATGGCTCACCACTTTTATCGCTCGAAGAAACAAGGTGCCTGCAGTGTGTACCAACGACTGTAAGGAAACCAGTAAGTCATGGTTAGCCATCATGGGATCAACTTGGAAGGTACCTGATTTCATGGTCACAAGATTATCAAAAACGAGTTGGCTATCAACCCACAACCTGAACGACACCCGGTGCGTAATGGCAAAGGAAACTGCTGCAATGGCGGCCCAAAGTTCGGCACGAACAATGGTTTGCACACGTCCTGGAACCAGCCCCTACGCGACTGGTCGGAAATTCCAATAATCATCCTTTCACTCATTACCACACCCCAACCGCAAAGTCTATTGAACCGATCATTGGGGGACAAGCCAGATCCGTCTGTGAAGAACTCGACCACTCCTCTGCCTAAGGGGGTGCATTGAAAGTCCTGGCTGGTATCTGGTATGTCCAAAAGGGCCTGGTGAAAAGCTTCAACCGGTGGAGGCAAAGGGAACCACCCATGTAGGTGGGTCATTTTTGGTGTGTTCAGAAGGAAGTTCCTATCTTCTTGGGTCAGGCGGCTACGGCAACCATCTAGTTGAGGGCATTCCCAAATTCGGTGACGCAAGCTGTCAGGTTCACCACACAGTTTGCAATTATCGGGATTGTCAGGGTCCCGATGTTTCATATGGTCAACTGTGAAAAAGGAACCGTTGAGATTACACCGAAGATAGGCCTTATTTTGGGTGTTTTGAGACCAATTTTCCAAGGTAAATTTGGGGCGCATGAGGTGCAACTCACCCATCGTTTTTCGGTGAGCAACCTGGGTGGCTGCAGCCCAGCGGGACAAGTCCTGGATACATGTTTCCCAAAGATCAACCGGGATCCCATTATGATCGTGATAACACCCACCAGGGTGCCAGTGCCACCCTAACTGCTGGAGGCGATCATGCAACACACTACATGGTCCTACCTTTGGTCGTACCCGCTGAGTGGGCTCGACGATGTCATCAAGATGCGCTTTCACACTGTCTGGTGGCAAGTACTGACGGCATTGGAGAATTGCACTCCAAATGGCATGAAAACAAGGATCGTGAGATGGATGCTCAACAAGTGAAAGGTGAACAATGGGGGAACATCCTGGTTTGTGTTCGCCCAAGGCCCTGACTGCACCTGTCCTCAAATCACTAAACCATTCGTTACCGAGGTGAACCGAGGTGGAACCATGCAAGGCAGCAGGCCATGCAGTGGCCTTGATGGCTCGAAGTTTTTGATGATATGGGGCAGGGGAAACAGCCAAATCCTTCCATCTGGTCTTGAAATCCTTGATGCGCAAGGTGATAGCATGATTGGTGAGCTGTTGTGTGTATTGCATGTGTCCGCCAAGATCTCGTGCGGATTTTTTTACATTTTGTCCTACGGCAAGGAAGGCTTTGCGCGCCTTTGCGTCATTAGCCCAAAGGTAAGTTTTCTTATCATCAATGGGGAGGTCTAACACCTGAAGAAGAGTAGAAACCGCTGTGAAACCTTGAAGCGTAGTTTGTGAGTTTCAGCTACGACCTCAATGTTATCAACGAAGGTCCACAATTGGACAGAAGGCGCTTTCAATCTTGTCCATTGGTCCAAAAGTATGTTGGTGGCAAGCATACTGACCACGGAAAGTGGACAACCTTCCGGGTAGCCCGTTGTGCTGTGGATAGCTGGGCCCACGGCACCCTGTATCGAGAAATGGCGCTCCATGCGCACCACCGCCCTAGCCCATGGCAACAGGATTCTGTGGGGTGCTCCTAGTCTTCGCAAGATGGAAAGATAGGGGATCAGGGAAGGTGGTTAAAACATTTCACAATGTCTAACACACAACCAGAAATTCCACGCCCCTCTTGGGTAGCAGCTTCCATCTGCAATTGCAATCCCAACCACATCTGGGTGGCACTTTTTTTGGGAAGGGACCCATGACATGTGGGTGGTGCCCAATGCAAGAGATGTTGCAAAAGTTGCCGTGCTCTAATCGAGCTCCAGCATCTGTAGATTAATGAAAAAATACAAATGGGGCGATATTGATCCACCGTGCGTGCATTCGGTGTCTTCTCTAGACAGTGAATGATACCGCAAAGAAGTTGAGGTGGCCACTCTTGCTCTCCCATTTCTATGCGGTTCAGAAGATCAAGGAGGGATTGCATGATTGGGATGGGCATTGCCAACAGCTCGGCTCTGGCCCACCCGTCTGGTCCTGTGGCTGAGTGTTTGGATTTTTTCTGGGGGCACTTTTTCCACTGCTCAACCGTGATTTTTTCGACCTCTAAGGGGGGAACACTGGGAAAGGCCAGATTCAAGAAGTCAACTAGTGGTGTCCAGTGGTCTTCCGGGGCATCTGCCTGGCGATCCCAACGTTTTCTCCACTCATTTGCAAATCTCTGGAAAAGCTCATCCAATCCTCCCACCACTTTTTCTTGTTGAAGTTTTGTCCCAACTTCAGGCAGTGCATGATCATGATCAAACCAAAGTTTATCTTCACATCCGACGATTGGCTGCACTGG
The DNA here is from genome assembly GCA_009767595.1 of Symbiodinium kawagutii. Taxonomy (NCBI): domain Eukaryota; class Dinophyceae; order Suessiales; family Symbiodiniaceae; genus Symbiodinium; species Symbiodinium kawagutii. The sequence continues at coordinate 105,677 of VSDK01028909.1, forward strand.
GTGAGGCCCATGGTGGAGGTGTTCCGTAAGGTCAAAATCTGGTGATGAACCAAATATGACTGCATGTTCATCGGGGTCATGTTCAACAACGTATGCTGCTTTGCAGTCCTCCAAAAGGCTCACTGGGGAAACTGCTGGTTTTGCGAGATCTTTGAATATCTTCTTAGGGTCCTGGCATCTATTGGTCTTCGCCACCTGTTTAAGCGAAGATGTCAAGACCTTCTCCAACGCTTCGACTTCTCTCTGAAAGGTAAGTGAAATGAATCCAAGTTGTTCTGCTGAGGGGAGGTGCACTGGCAATATGCGAGGTGAACCATCTGCATGGTGTGGAAGTTGGCTCCACCATGTAGCGAAACCTCCTGGAAAACCCCTTGCTCGGCGCACAGCTCGCCACTCACGATCTGCATGGACTTGTTTGTTCACGCTCCAATCTGATCTGGGTGTTTTGGCAAAATGCCTTTCAAGGTTGGCAATCCGTCGCAACTGTGTGAACCAACGGAGATGTTGGGAGGACTGCCCATGAAAATTCGGCATGGGATCTCCATGTCTGCTCGCCTTCAAAGGTTTACTGGTAACCCGAAGCGACTTCGGTGCAAGTGTGGTGGATCTACCTTTCTGGCATTCCAAAAGATGAGAACCTTTATCATGTAGCTTGAGATCAACACGCCGTTCAAATTCCTCGGAAAGTGATATCATCTGTGCCTGAGATGATTGGGTGTGGTCAAGTTGAAAAGGGCTATCATCAAGTGGTCCTAAGGAATTATCACGAGAAATTATTTTGGGTTTCCGCCACACCGGGATTTTACCTACCGTGAAGAAGGGCGAAAAGTGGGCTAGCACAATGGAGTGATCTGGGACTCGGTCATGTAGCACTTCCACCGATTCATAATGCGCTGCAAGTTCAGGCGAGATCCAGATGAAGTCTATGGTAGTGGAGCCTTTACTGGTGAACTCTATGTCCTCCCCGGTCCTTTCCTGACGGAGTACCTGGACTTCCTTCCACCCCAACTGAGACCAAATGTGGGGTTGATTGAGCTGGCCCATTTGTTGATTGAAGTCTCCCATCACAAAACGAAACCCTTTCATCTGATGGACAAGTTTGCTTGTGCCTGCAGCAAGAATGTTATCACTTTGTTGTTTGACCTCGACGCTATAGGCATGTTGTGCGTACCCATGAACAATGGCTCCATGCACCCAGGCGTCCCCAATGCGGAACGTGTTGATTGACATGCGATTAGTGGTCAACACGGTGGCAGCATCATGGAACTGAAGGCGTCGACAAGGGACATTCGACACAAAGCCCACACCAAGTTGCTTCCCTCCTACCGCAGTCAAGGATTGGGAACGATAAGGGACAGGATGTCCTGGGTGATAGGAAAAATGATTACCAAGATGGCGTAGCTCCTGCTTGAAACGGGTTATCCCTGTATTAGTAAGATGGGATTCAGACACTCCAACCACTGCATGCTGACGCTGTGGGATTTGATGGAATACAGACCCTTTATACAATACTCCCGTCGGGTTCACCAGTCCGAGTGTCAGCCCCTTCTGACATGCTGGGCCTGGGTTTGAAGCTTCACCAAGTCGAATTAAAAATGCAAACATTATCAAAAGGCCTGGCAGGATTTTGGGGACTTGCGCAATTCCTGGGCAAGTCCTTGGAGTGCTTTGTCACTCCATTCCTGAGCCTGTCTTGTGGCGCTTTTCAGCTGTCGCAAGGATGAGCTCTTCGATGCGCTTCATCTGTTGGTCCAGCTGGGATTCGATTGCGGTCTGCAAGCCAGTCTCTTGCTGCTGAACTCCCTGGAGTTGCGATTGAATCTGAGCATTGTGCTGATTCTGCTGCTGATGATGATGACTGACGGTACCTGCAAGCTGTGTGAGATTGTTCTGCAACGATGACACTTGCTGTTCCAAAACTGACACACGATCTTGGCATGACTCATCCATATTGGAATCCGACCCTGTGGCAAAAGCCTGCTCCTGAAGGGTGGCAACCACTTTCTTGGTGACTGTTTTTTCAATCTCAGCAATGCGGCTGGGTGGCACGGCTGTGGCTGAATGACACTGCTTCCACGGATCATGGAGGAGCCAGGGATCTGCGTTTGTTTTGTCGATGGCTTCTTTGCTTGGATGAATGATCTTGGTCTGCTTGAGATGTTGGAGAATCCGCGCTGAGGCAACTGGGACACTCTCTTGTGATTCAACAGAGGCTTTCTTGGTGTCATATTCGGAAATGAGCAGGTCTCCCTGATCAGTTGTGTACAGCCAGTGCGCTGGTTGTTTCGTTGCCTGTACCAACCAAATCAGGCCTTGCTTGTCTTCACTCTGTCCCATCACCTGTGTGGGTCGAGCAGGCCAATCCCACTGTTCGAAGACTTTCAACAAAGCCTGCTTTGTGGTGCCGAACGGCACCGGGGAGATGCGATATTGCTTGGCCTGAGTGCTATCCAAGTACATCAGGTTGGGTTTATACTGTTTGTGAAGGCTTTCAGCATGGCATGTCCAAGTGCGAAGCCCATACCGATCTCCAGTCCTCGCCGTTGTGTCCACCGACCATCACACTCTCCTCGCCCACGCCCATCTCAGCAAAGATGGACCGATCATCTGACATGAAACAGATGAATGAAAGCACCAGGCCACTGATGTTGCCAGCCGTAATAGACCAAAGGGCGAACATTAAGCATGAAAAAGATGCTTCACTTGTTGGAAACACGGCAGTCTGAATTGCGACTGAAGTTGGTGCCGCTTGCATCACATTGAGTGTATTTCCACCGTATGTACCTCGCTGTGTAATTCCGGACGCCGTGAGTGAATCAGTATGGTGCTGCGCTCGGGCTACTTGTAGCGTCTTCAGAGCACGCTTCATAGACCTGTCGACCTTGTGGGCCATGGTAGTCTGAGTTCGTGATGAGCGTGACTAGCAATGAATGACTGAATCCAGTACCTTGAGCCAAAATGGCTACGGAGCATGGAAAACCAACTTCAACGTGCTGCCTATGAGGTTGGGGAGTACGATGATGAGGAACCTCCGGAGGACGATGACCAAGACCAATTTGAAGAGTTGGCGAGTCAAATGTTGGAGAACCCTGAGGATGAAGCCCTGATGATAGCCTCCCAGGATGCGAAGAAGAAGATGCAGTACCGTGATGCCCGACGTATGCTTGCCAAATCCCGAGTGGCGAGAGACTTCTACCCAGTGAAGAAGGGGGAGAAGGGCTTGGGAAAAGGGAGAATCCCTGAGTTCAATGGGGATTGCATGCGGTGCGGGAAGTTCGGACACAAAGCTCGGAACTGTCCTCAAAAAGATGCCAAAAGGGACTCAGGAAAAGGAAGTGCCCACTTTGCGGAAGGTGGGAAACCAGAAGAGAGCTATGTGTGCTTCAATGACAAGGATGTGGGTAGCATCTTTGCGATGCGAGCAGTGGCTGCTGACTTCAAGGCGATCCTGGACTCAGGTGCTTCGGAGACGATAGTGGGGGTGGACACTTTGCAGGAACTGTGGTGTCTACTCAACGACCTCGGCTTCGATGCAAGACAGGAGATTCAGATCGACCGGAACCTGAGAAAAACCTTCGTCTTTGGGAACAGTGCGACGAGCGAAGCGATTGGGTTGGCCAAGGTGACGGTTGGGTTGTTCGGACAGGAGAGAAGAATCGAAGTCCATGTGATCGAAGGATCAGCCCCTTTCCTACTTTCATCCAAGTTCATGTACGAGCACCACATTGTCGTTGACTTCAAGGATGGCATGGTGGCAACTATGAATGATGATGATGAAATTCAATGGATGGAGTTGGAACGGGCACCAAGTTACCATTTGTTGCTCTCCATCGTGGACTACCCGGGACGGAAGAAGAAGATACTTCAGGATGATGTGAAGAACAATGAAGGGCCGGAGCCTACATCGACACGCACGAGTACTGAGGGCCAGCTGAGTGAGTAGGGACAGCTCCACCTGGGTGACAATGGAAACGGTAGGAACACCCAGAGTGGTAAGTGTTTTGTCGCCTACCAAAAGGAAGAAATTCCTGAAAGTGTACAGCAAGTGAATGACAAAGTCCATGAAGGTTTGGAAAGCAAACAACATGATGTTGATTATGTGAGTTGTGTTTCCAACGAGAAGGGTGGAACTTTCCTTGGTGCCAGAGATAGGAAGGAGCTGTCGGATCACCATGAACACCTTGGCAATGAAACCATGAATGCTTGGTACAAACTCATCGGTCAACGGGTTGATTTGATTGAGGTTTGCACTACTTGGGATTCTCCTCTTGGGAAAGCCGTCGAGAAACAAGGGGGGTGTGTTTTTAGGATAGGACCCCACAACGGTTTTGACTTGACCAGGAGGGATGGTTTTCTGAGGGCTTGTTCGATGATTAGGAAGTTGAAACCTCGTAACCTTCATATCTCCCCACCTTGTTTTCCGTGGTCTCAATTTCAAAACGGGAACCAAAACAATCCTCAACAATGTGCCGACTTGGAGGAAAAACGACACCTAGGACGAAGGATCCTCAAACACCTGCGGCGACTGGGGGAGATTCAGTTCTTTGAAGTTCGGGGAGACCTTAGTGGAGAACAACCATGGACAGCTTCTTCCTGGCGTGAGAAACCGTGGGCAGCTCTTACGAAGATGGCCGGAGGAAGATTTCGAGTCGATGGATGTCGGTTCGGTTTGAGAGACCCCAGGACCACGAAACTTTTACAAAAGGGCTGGGGCTTTTTCGCAACAAAGGCAGAGCTAAGGAAAGCTTTGTCAAAGACCTGTAACCACAGACCGGACGAACATGTTCGGATTGAGGGCAGGTTAACGGCGCTGTCTGCAGTCTATCCCGAGCGGCTGTGTACAGTTTTTGCCAAAGCAATTTTGAACCATGAGATGGCCTACAAACAGTTGTGTGTTGATGTTCACCGTGGTTTTCCTTTGTGTGCTGCTGCTGGTGAGGATTTTGATGAAGAGAATATTTTTGGGGATGATGATGTCGTTGTTGATGATGGTAATGAAGAAGTGGGCCCAATGGACGAACCTCCTAACAGGGAACCTCCTGAGAATCCCGAAAGAGAGGGCTTTGGGGATAATGAAGGAGAGGACCATAGTAGGGGGGATGACTCTGTGGTGAATCATGAAGAGATGGGACTCTTAAGGAAGATTCACCGAAATCTTGGACACCCGAATGCCGGTAGCCTTCAGAAACTTTTGCGGCAAGCCGGTGCTCCAGCTAAGTTTATAAAAGCTGCTGGGGATTTGCAATGCGATGTTTGCATCAAGCAAACACAGAGAAAACCTGTGCTGCCTGCAACGACATGTGCTCCTCAAACAAAGTGGGAGACAATTTCCGTGGACACGTTTTACTGGCAAAACCCCTGCAACGACGAAAAAGGAAACGAACGACACCTGCTGGGAGTCAGCTTCTTTGATGAAGCTACGGACTTGCACGTTGCTGGGATTGTCAGGGAAGGGAAACAGCTTCAGGGCAGTTTGAGAGCCGAAGAGTTCAAAGTCAGCTTTTTGGATGATTGGTTGAAATGTTTACCCAAACCAAAGATGATACGGTTCGACACTGAAGGATGTTTTAGGAGTGATGACCTGAAACAATGGTTGGAAGAACAAATGATTCAAATTGCTCCTATTGCTGGGGAAGCGTACTGGCAGGTAGGAAGACATTCACGACACCTGCACACTTTGAAACAACAAATGACCAAGTTGGCTGCTGACATAGGGAACAGTGCTAGCAACAAAGAAATCCTGGCTTTGAGTCTTTCTGCGAAGAATGAGGTTCACCAAATCAAAGGGTATTCCCCAAACCAATGGGCTTTTGGGCAAAACAGTGACCGAGTCTTTTCCACGTTGAACTGTTTCCAACACCTTCCGAACATGAGCAGTCAAAGTCCTAGTTTTCACGAAAACATTGCGAAGATGGCTAAGGCTAGAGAACTTTTCATTCAGGTTGACAGTCATCGAAAACTTGAAAGGGCTGCTTTGTTGAAGAGTAGGAAACAACAAGAGTTTGAGGTTGGTGATTTGGTTTACTACTTCCGAAAGGGCCGGGGTAAAGGTTGCAAACAATGGGGTCAATGGCATGGACCGGCACGTGTGTTGTTTTGTGACAAAACCACCAACCAGACCAGGGGATATCCAGGGTCGATCATCTGGGTTGGACATGGCATGGTGTTGTTGCGATGTGCTCCGGAACATCTCCAGCATGTGAGTAGGGATATCAAGGCTATTGATGATGAGATTAATGGGCCCTTCTCACCGGATGAATTTCTTCGGGGGAAACGAAAAGGAATTGAAGGACGGAAATGAAATTGAAGATGTGTTTACGGGGGATGATGACACGGCTTGGACTAGGAACCCGAATGACATGGAAATTAGGAAAGATGAAAGCATGGAGACACATACACCTGGACCGGAAGATAGACCTCGGCTCTACGGAAAGCAATCCATTCCCGTTGAAAAGCTTGACCGAGTCGTTGGTCAACCTAGCCATGGAGAACCTGTCCGATCGAATCAAGAAGATCAACAAGAAGCAGGGCGGCCCAGTGATGAAGGACTACGAGAAGATGAGTCTGAGTCAGCTGGGAAAGACAGTCCACAACCTCGGAACAACTCACGTGGGGAAGACATACGACGAGCTGTGGGAGAACGAAGGGGGCTACTGTCAATGGGTGGCAGGATCCATGAAGGGTCAGGCCGCATGGAAACCTCTGATTCACTACCTTCAGCTCCGAGTGGTCGCAGAAGAGAAGGAGACCGAGAAGATGGAGAAGATCGACAAGAAGGTCAAAGACAAGGCCACGAAGATGTCAGCTACCGACCCATCCGAAACCCTCAGCATCTCCAGCGAAGAGAATGGTTGGGATGCGGTGCCAAGCCAACCACCAGCCTACAACCCGAACATCGAGAACATGATGAACCAGATGGTGGCGGCAATGAACAACCTCAGCGAACGCCTCCAACGCCTCGAGCTCAACCAGCCGAGCCAGGCAGCGGGAGCGATGGTGCCCAGCTACCCCAACCAGAACCAGTGAGAGATTCAGGACAAGATTCTCACAGGCGAGCTTTGAGTGGCAGTCGAGATCCAGGACAGGGGACCGAAAAGAAAACACGTGTTCTTTTTTGTGAACCCAAAGAAGTTTGTGAAATTGTTCTGAACATAGGACCCAAAGATGTTCACTACAAAAGAAAAGGGAATAACGGTTGCTGGATGGTTAACCAAAAGGTTAAGAGGGGGGCTGAAGTGAATTTTAGGGAACTCAACGAAGAGGAACAAGAACAATTTAGGAAGGCGAAGGTGAAGGAGATTGATTCTTACATGGAAAGAACTGCGGTTGACATAGCTACCAAGGTTGGTGTTGACGAAGAGAGGGTCATGGGCATGCGATGGATTCTGGTTTGGAAGAATGAGGTCAATGATGATGGAGAAGTGATTGGTAGACGGCCTAAAGCTAGACTGATCATCAAAGGGTTTCAGGATCCGGACCTGTTACAAATAGAACGGGATGCCCCTACTTTAAGTACCATTGGGAGAAACCTGATTTTTGCGATGACCAGTCAACGACGATGGAAGATGGCTTTAGGAGACATCAAGACGGCCTTTTTGAATGGGGACGACACGGAGTATGCTAGGCAAATCTATGGGGAACCACCTTCGGATGTGAAAGAGTACCTGGGAATGACCGACAAAGAATTGTTTCGGATACGAAAAGCTATCTACGGTTTGTTGAATGCTCCTCGGAAATGGGTTGAGAAATTATGGAAAGGACTTCGAAATGATGGTTGGACCCAAAGTGTTTTGGAACCTTGTGTGTGGAGACTGTTTGACAAAAACAACATGTTGGTTGGATTGATTGGAATTCATGTTGATGATATCATTACGCCAGGTGATGGTGATCTCTACCAACAAAAGATCGACCATCTTCGAGGGGTTTTTCCTTTTGGTTCATGGAAAGATGTTGGTTCTGAAAAGGTTGTGTTTTGTGGATGTGAACTGAGCCAAAACAGAGATGGTAGTATTTTACTTGGTCAAGAACAGTACTCTCTTGGTTTGAATGAAATTCCCATGGAGAGAGAGAGAAAACAAGATGAAAACTCCAATGCGACCGAAAAAGAAAAGAAACACATGAAAGGTCTCCTGGGTGCAGTTGCCTGGCGTGCTACTCAGTCCGCTCCGTGGCTTTCAGCCACGACCTCCATCCTACAAGGAAGTCACGAAAATGCTACCGTCAAAGAATTGTTGATGTGCAACAAACTATGTCGGTTGCAAAGAGCCAAAGCTGATGTCGGTTTGCGGTTTACCAGTGAAATCAGTGAGAGTGTGGTGATCACGTTTTCGGATGCTAGTCATGCTAATCGGTATGATGGATCTTCCCAGGGCGGTTCGGTGACAATTTTGACCGATGCCAAAATCTTGAAGGGGGAAAAGAGTGAGTTCTCTATCCTTTCTTGGCATAGCAAAAAGCTTAAGAGGGTTTGCCGTAGTTCTACTAGTGCGGAAATCCAAGCTTGTGCCAACGCGTATGATGAAAATGAATTCATACGACAACTGATGTTTGACTTTGAAAACCCCCAAGGGATTAGGGCAGCTGACTCGGATGAAGTGTCCAGCATCTTGGCTGCAGTGGTGTGCGATGCGAAAAACCTTTATGACTCTGTCACCAGAATCTCTTCCTCTGGTTTACAACTTGAAGAAAAACGGTTGTGTTTAGAGGTCATGAGCATAAGGGAGAGATCTCAAAACACGAAGTGTCCTTTGAGGTGGGTGAGCAACGACCAACAAATCGCAGATGATACCACTAAGATGTTCGAGGTTGATAAGATGTTGAACATGTTGGTTCGCCAAGAAGTGGGATTGGTGTTCGATGACTCCTTTGTTTCTGGCAAAAGGAAGAAAAAGGAACTCAATTCAAACAAACCTTCGGACCAAAAGGATCAGTGGAAGCAATAAAATATTTTAGTCTGTGATGATTTCAATCCTTGGATCTACATGTTGCCTTCCACTGTTCTAACATAGATGCTGCACCGTGTGCTCCGGATCAAACATAGGTCCAACAGCTGGCCCAGTACGGTGCGTGTGCCATGGAAAACAGCTGAGTCTGTGGTGTGACCAGGTTGCATCACCTTTTACTTGGTTGTCTTGGGAAACCTTTACTACCTTCAACTTCGTGGTTGACCAGTACCTGACCTGCCATCTCCGCTGCCAGTTCAACACCCTGGTTCCCCACCATTAACCATTGTTTTCCCTCATTATTGTTGGTGGAAATCCCCCATTAGTTGGTTGATTAATATTGTCCCATAGCCATTTGACTGGCAACTACCCATCCCAATCGCCGAGGAACTCTGCCAAGAGATCTTCTGGGGGTGGACCAAATGGCAATGGATCTAACCAAAACCTTGGGGCGGGACAGGCAGCGACACGTTGGGTTAGATCCATCGGCCGTCAATGATGATTCCGCCTGAGGCGAGTCAAGGGGAGAATCTATAAGCATTTCCAGGGACCAGTGGGTTTAAACCATTAAGGGGGATGCCATGGGTAAACAACCATCAAAGCATCTTGAGGCTTCTTTGGTCCGATGAGTCAACCCATCAAAACTGGGCACGTTTCAACAACAGTGATATTAGCAATTGGTTGGCATTAAAAAGGGTTCGTCCAGGAAGGGTGTACTGGTGTACCCCTGCAGAGCCTCTATGATTGGCGGTTCCCCTTTCAACAATGACCATTTTGGAGAGCGCCACAATTTGTGGACAACCCCAAATTACTACAGTGAACATTTTATGTTTTCCTTCCTTCCTGGGGGGAGCCTCCTTATCAAGTTTCTTCCCCAACGGTAGGGTACCACTCGTAGCCCGGTGCTGTGACCCCTTGGGTGTGATGGCCTCATGTTTCAAGTCAGCTGCTTCTCGAAACTGCTTCAAATGATCAAAATGTGTGGTACATTTTTCGTTTGCACATTGGAAGAGTTCAAAAACTTGAGAACACAAACAATGGCTGGTTTATTGCTGTACATGATCTATATGGGATGATTTGGGGTACCCCCATTTTGGTGACATTAGGCTCCATTAATTGACGAAATGTCAACTACTCCGAGTCTATGTAGGCTTCGCCCGAAAAAATGATACCTTGAAAAACAAACACATTTACCCCAAAACTTCCATATTCCGACGCAGCTGCCTCGGCAAAGTAGTTGGCGAAAAAAAACAGCAAAAGATCACTAAATTTGGGGTTTGGGAAAAAAATGTCCTTCACGGACCCAGGAATCATAAGACCTCGCAGCCTGCAATGTTGAACCTGGCTGCTGCATTGGGCATGTTATGTTTTCATGTCGGTTTTGAACAATTGGGAGTTGAGACCTGCAACTGCATGCTGTATATCACTCCTGAATGATTCAAAGTATGGAAGTGAAAATCCCAAGTTCTCGCAAGAAACACACATCCATGGAGGCGTTCCAATGAAATCAGCACAAGAGCCCCGGATATGTTCTGTCCCAAGTGACTGCTACAACAACATCGTGTAAGAACAAACAGCCAGCACTCTTGCTGGCAATTCTTGCCCAGCAACATTGCAAATGAGCGTGCCAGTCACCTTCTCAGGCAACTAACGGCCAACATTCGGAATGGCATATCTCGGCTGTCTATTTTCTGATGCGCAATGTTTTGGCACACCAGTGAACAAGCGCATGCTTTTTTGAGTGTCCTGAAGTAGCAAGTAACGTTCAAAAAAAATATTTGAACAAAACCTTCATGCAAACTGTTAAGTCCAGTGGTCACATCGTGGTCCAAATGCAACAAATGCGTGGTTTGTTTCAGGGCCTCTTGGGGTCACGAAAATGAATGGAAACCGGTTCAGTAGGGAGGAGCTGCGCGGCAGCAGCGGCTCAGGGTTTCAGATTTCGGGTTTGGAGATGGGGGATGAGACTGCGGCTCCTGGCAAGCCCCTGTCGTTTCCGAGGTGAATCATCGCCGGTGGTTTGGGGCTCGCAGGCTCGCATGGGGATGAGCATAAAGGAAGATTCTCTCTACCTCAGGTGTGATAAGGAGGGCCCGCATGAACAAAATACCCATCTTTCGTTCAGTGGCCAAACCAAATCGAAACGGTTTGTCAGTCAAACGGGCCAATGAAGGAAAACAAGCGACGCTTTGACATAAGCAGAAACCATGATAGTGAAACAAATCAGCACATATCAGATCCCCAACCGCCGCAAAATTTGCAAGTGGCCTGTGTTCAAGCCACCTGTTGGTAGATGAGTCTTTTCGACAGTACAGGACGGCTAGGAATAGTTCATAATTCATAATGGTTACAAGAGGATGAACGAATGGGAGAATTACACACATCAATCAATACTGACAGCTTGCTGTGAATCGTTCAACTGGCTTAATGGATACCACAATAATACCATTCCCCAATGAACTGAGTAGCAAAAACCATGATGGCATTCACAGGAGGTTCTGACCATGCTATGAATTAACCAACATGCGGCAGGTACCATGGGTATCCAGCTTAGGTTGAACACATCAGCCCTTCAACCAACTCAAGAAGCAAAGGAATCACTGAAGGAACATGCAGCAACAAGTTCAATTCAGTAAGGAGCATTCGGCGGCTTTGAGAAGTGGATCCAAGATGAATGCATGGTCGAATCTGCCGGTCTTCTAGGCGTCAGTTTGTGCATTCGAACACGGAAAAATGGATGAAACTCCACAAACAACGCCTCTCTATTCTCCATATCTATATTTTGACTGCCGCATTCATTTCTTGCGAAAGAAATTGCAATGACAACTACCGCGTCAGCAAAATCAGAAACTCTTGATGCCCTACTGCTTGCTCAACAGGGTTTTCTCACTGGGAGTCAGGTAGCACGGTAATATGCAACACTTTGCAACAACTCGTTGCTTCAGGCGACTCAGCTCGACATTTTTCTTCTGGCGCCAAACTATGGCGATACGGATCCATATGGGCTTCTCCTGAAATGGGGGTACGGCGGGTACGGGACAGGATTTCTTTCTTTAAATTAGCAATGTTTTTCTTCGGGGTACCCTCTCCCCACCATTTAGGGTACCGCCCAATGTGTGCCCCGAACGTCAGTTTAGATATGTGAAGGTTCTTAGTCTCTCGGCTGTACTCATTTTCAAACCCTTAAGGAGTAGAATGGCCGCTAAAGGCGTACCCCCATTTGCCCAAAACAATATCTTGAATCAGCGGTGTCACAATCGTCTACCGAACTCTTCGAGTTCTTGAAAAAATCTCATCGAGCTCTGCAGAAGCAGCTTGACGCTTGGAGTTTGCGCTTCGGTGGCTGGCAAAAACATAGCGATACAAATCGTAACATCATGTAACATCCAATCATAGGCTTGAACAAGCAGGAGGTAGCCGCTGGATTGGCAAACTCAACTCCAAGTCTCACCATCACCAGGGTCATCACAAGGGGGCTCTGCTTTGTCAAGCCATTAGCAGCACCAAGTGTCACAATGTAATTGCCGAGCAAAAAATGCCGCACAAAACAGGTAGAACAACTCAGCACAACAAAGCAATGACACACTAACACCTGAACCATCATGAACAAAACCATTTATAAAACCTTTGATTCTTAACAAGAAACTGATTATTAACAAAAGCTTTGATTACTACCTGATCCTTGCATCATTCGCAAAACCATCAGTCATCAACAAAAACTGTTTACACAACTACCATCTGGTTTCACCACTCCCTGTAGCTCTTTAGCTCCCCCTTTAAAGGGATTTGGGGATACCCCTGGCTCCGAACCGCTCCCTGAGAATCACCAGCTAGACAAACAAAGCGAATTACAACATTTTGGTTTGGCCACTTGCTGGGCGGCACCTCAGGTGTCGATGGTTGAGTTCATGCAAGGTTTCTACACCTGTTGCTACGCGATTGTAGTTGTTAATGACACTAAGCAGCTGGTTTCAAACAATGCATCCAATGGTTACCCCTATCAGTTTGTCCAACCGTTCTGACCTTTCAAAAACCTGCTCAATGATGGCTAATGGTGGCTACTCCATGGTAAATGATGGTCACTGATGGCTGGTCAAACCGTGACATGGTTGTGTTGGAGTGGCCAACTGAAGCAGAATCCAGCACTGCTGGGACCCAAGGTTCAGTAACTGCCGAAAGCATGAGCACTGTTAGCACAAACCCAAGCATATTGCTTCCCAAGTTTGATCAGTTCTTTTCAAAACGGATGATCAGTATATCTCCATCAATGCTTTCTTGGGAAAAGAATGTTTGGACAAACGGGATGGGTAGCGGTGTGCCGCTTGAGCAGTGCTGGTGGCACCGCATACTGAATATCATCCTGCTGCATAATCCTGCATCACGTCATCCTCGATCTCATCCACTAATGCAATACTGAATCCTTTCCCCTATCATCCCCAAAAAAGGTAACTATAGTACAGTAATAGGGGCAAACCGTCATGCATGAACCAAAAACATTGATGGGACACAGGTTCTGACTCTAACCTGACTGTAGCATGTTTTTGCGCAACTCGATGGGATTGAAATTGCCTGACCGGCAAATGCCTGCTGTTCAAGCAACAAATCGGCATTGCCACCGTTCAGAAGTTGCATCTCCCACCCTACACTGCACAAACCTGGTCAAAGGCAAATACATTAAATACATGAACTGCAAACATGCTCAACCATCGGACTGCATGGCATGCCAAGCGTGGAACATGGTCTGAAGAAAAGCTAGAATCATATTTCATTATATTTCATGTCTTTAGTTGTGCGTTGGGAGATGAATGTTCAAGCAGCAACGCCCACCCACAGCTCTAGAATTATGTTTCAGCGTCTGATGTGTTTTTCCTTGGTCATGCTTCTGCTATATAAAGGGTAGTGAATGAGTGACATGCAAACACACTACGTTTTGAAATTACCAAAATCACAAACAAGGCTGCAGAAACACCATGGCTATATATACAAGAAAAGGTCTTCCCTAGCCCTTGAGTTCCAGCTACACTGCTGGTTGGGCAATCCTCCACGATGTCGGGATTGACATTCCACCCAAGCGAATCAGCCAAGAAATCTGCCATGTTTCCAGGGTTCGTTCGAACAAGGGTCTACAAACACTGTCATCCATTTGCTATTGCTTGGTCCAAGGGCATGCTTAGACCCAATTATGGTTACCTGCAAGAAACCCAGTCATATGGTTCACTGCCAGGCGTTGACCATGAATCATTTGCCGCACTGTGGATGGTTTCAACGCCTTATGGAAAGTATTAATTAGTCAATCAACCAACCACCCCAATCCATCCCAAATATGAAGGAAAAAATCAAATCAACTAAAGCTAAGTAGCTGTATTTTGGTTCACGAATTTCACCCGATCATTCTTGGTCATTCTTCCCTAATTTTAGCCAGTGCAAACTGCCCCCTATTCATGAAATGATGGTTCTATCCCTGCTACTGTCGCTATAACCCTTATACCCAACATATTACATACCCTATAACCCTCATACCCGACATATTACATACCCTATAAACCCTGTTTTCCGTCACCAGAACGGTGACAAAGCCGAAGGTATGGTTCGCTCACCAAAGGAAGAGTGCTCTTGGATGCGAAGTTCCTGGCCAGGGCGTGGTGGTCTGATGCAAGATTTTTGAGAAGGAATTCTAGTGGTTAACTAAGCATCATAAGCGATAAACATCTGAACTAGTGGTCAACAATAGGGGGTAATAACCGACAGTAGTGGTCAGAGAATCAATGCATTTTTCCAAAAAAAATTCATTTGCACGATGAAACCCGTGCATCTGATGTTTTTTTGTCTCTGTGTGTGTGTGTCAGTTTCTGAGCACACTTACTGCATGTTGTTAACCCCTAATGTTTACTTCATGTCGGTGCCTGACATTAAGTGAACACAAAGTAAACACTGGGGAAATGTCTACCACCAAACGTTCACCTAATGTTTACCCATACCCTGATACTTACCAGTACCTATTTGTCTCATGCAAAAAATGAGCAAGCTTTCCCCAAACAGTTTTGTTGAATCCCCAGAAGCCATCCAAGCTAGTGTTGACCTAAGCATGCAGTACACGGATGTGCAGTATTAAAATCCAGTGTTGTGACCCCCTGCTCGGTGGAAACCTCTGGTTGAACAAAACCCTGCTATTTGATATGAACAATGGACAATTGATATGAAGTATGTTCAATTCTACATGCTGATACCTGCTGACAGCAGAACAGCTACTTAACTCTCATGGAAAATATTGAGGACCGAAACATACAAAAAACATGTTTCAAAAGAAATCTGCTTTGATTGTGGGATGCACTGAAATCTAGTTTGAAAAGTTTGTCACCTTGAAGCATGACATCAAACTTTCTCTGACAAGCAATGTTCAATCAGAACTATGACCAGGGTGGTGCTGGTGGTTCTCTTGAGCTTTTCCACCATCTCACTGGGTGGATGGGAAAATCCGTGTTGAAAACCCGGCTGTTGCAAGCCCCAAGCTACTAGGACTTGGAAACAAGATGAAACAACATTGATGTTCCCATCATTGTTGTCCCACGACTCCCTATGTTTTCCAGCATCTTTGTTGGCCATGAACCAGCCATTAACCAGTCCCGTCCACTGGTACATGAATCCCCTTTTTAATTAGCCGTTGATAACCATTGTTAGTTGGTTCTTGATTCATGTCATCAACACTTAGTTGTCCAACCAGCAAATGCCGGAAATTCCCTACGGATCTCTATTTTTGTTGGCTATTATTCCCCACAATTCCCTACTTGGTGACGAATCGGCCAATAACCAGTCCCATCAACCATTAAGAAGCCTATAACCCTAGTAGTGCTAACCATTGAAAGCCGTTGACGTTGACCATTCTTAGTTGGTTGTTATCTATTTACCTTATATCATCAGCCATTCGTTGTCCATCCACCATTTCTGGCAGACTCAGCGTCCTGCGGTTCTTTGGCCGATGGCAACTCGAATACGGGCGCAGCAATGGTCATAGCCAAGCCCAAGGACCGGCGCAACCTTGGGCGCTTAGGCGCGCAAAGGCCACGGCAGTAAGGCGTGGGTTCCAAGGGGCCCTGTGAACGGCCTTGATAACTAAAATGCTGGCATAGAAATTCAGGGATAACTGGACTCATCACGTATTCTGACTGGAATCAGTATGCAACCTGACTCATGGTGGTGGTTCTTCATTGGGCGACAAAAATCTATAGAAGCATAGGCAAAGAGGTGTGTCTGCGGTTCCTCAGCCAGGGCAACCATTCCCGTGCCCTGTCCGTCCTGCTAGTTCCCACCGTTCCCACCTGCACATCCCATGAACTGTCGCCGTTTGCCTCGCCGAGGCACTTATATTCCAGCAACAGGCGGCCTTTCAGCGCGCCTTCTTCCAAGACCGCCTTCATTCGCGATTGATCCTTGGAGCTGAGATCGCCAAGTAGCGATGCAGCAGCAACCCGGGACAAACGTGTCTCTTCGCTGTGGGCAATGATATATGTGGGGATGAAATTCTATGCGCCGTGTAGTCCGTGGTTGGTTAAGCATGTATACTTTGTATGTCTTGTTCCGTTTTAGGCAGCATGTTCGGCCCATGCCAATCCTCAAAGCAGCTGTTTAGCCAGCATTGCTGGTTAGGAGGTCAGCAGTAGGACACCCCTCAGCGGTAGCACGGCCAGCTAAAAGCAGTAACATGTCACGGTGGCCAAGCGAAACAGACAAAGGGCGGCCTCAACAACAACAACAACAACAACAACAACAACAAAACCATCACAACCAGCTAGTGGTCAATGATGAGTAGGGATAGTAGTGGTTACTAAGGGTTATTCACGCTTAATCATAGTAGCTAGCAAGCACAACAACACAACGACGACGCTTGCAAGAAAAAACGTGTTTACAAGAACAAAAATCAAAGCACATCATTGAAGGGTGCCAACAGCTTAGAGGGACAACCTAGGTTGGAGGCACTAATTACTTCTAAGCCCACCTGATTTTGGCAGCAACATGCCGAGGTGAAACGACTAATATCAGGTGGCGATCCAATTGATCCATGTTCTGCAGAGCACACAGCTGATATGTTTGCATAGCACTTATTGTCACTACTGCGAGTGTTTGATACCAGAGTGGTGAGTTCACCCCTGCACCACACCCGCACCTTTAAAATCCCATCATTCGAATCGTTGGATAGGTTGCCGCTCAATTTTTTGGCCATGCACAAGTAAAAACCCAACTCTCAAGCCATTGGCTGGGCTTAGAAAAGGACTTCCCAACTGATGCATTGAATCCAAATCCCGCTCACATCCAGGCAAAAGTTTCATCACACGCAGGAAAACGCGCCAAACCAACATCAACCAACCAGTGTAAGTTTCATGCTGAAAGCAAGCAGCCGTCAAGCAACATCAAACCAACTCATCAAATCTATGGATCATGGGATCCTCATGGGCCCGGCCCTCATGGCCCCTCCCATTTTTGGGGTTCCACGGGCCACCCATCCACGACCACACCTGGCAGCCATCCAGGGCACTGCTTTTGCCTGCAAACCGATGGCCTGCAAACCCCCCAGCAGCTCTAAACCTGGGCAGCGAGCCACCACCTGGTGGTGACCCTGGTGGTTGATGAATGGTAGATCTATGTCAGTGAGCCACTCATGCTGGTAAGAATTCAACTGTAACTTGAGAAAAATCATCAGCCATTTTGGTGTAAGGGGTGGCTTGTGAGTAGAATCAGTGACCAGTACACCTAGGGTTGGCTTCCTAAGGACTAAATCTATCTTATTGAGCTGAACTATTCAGCTATGGGTGCGATTAGATGCAATCAACTTGATTGATGTTAGATCTAAATTCATCAGCCACCCATTTTGGAAAGAAATCACCAGCTATTTGTGGCTTGTTAATACGGATCTCCACTAACCAGCTTGTAACTAGGGGGGCCTATTTTGTAGATTGTTTGGGTGATGGCAAAGGTAACACCGCATCATCTCCACGAATCACCTGGTTATCCGTTACATCTGCAGCTATCATCCATAAATCCCAGGATTCCCTCGATATTGATCCTGGTTCAGAGGCACCTCCAGTCATAGATAAGAAAATGAATACGTTGCATTCCACTGATGAATAGCACAAACATCTGCGCACATGTGCCAATACATACAGTCTCCATTCTTTATCTCAAAAACCAAATCTTATATACACACATAATGAGATGTATGAGACATTTGCAGGACAATCTCCATTATAGGGCTGTGTCCAAATTTGGATATACCTCCAAGTCACGGGCAGCCTCCCTATACCTCCAAGTCACTGGCAGCTTCCCTAAAATAATGATCAAACCAATCTGGTTTAAAACCTATATGATCAACCAATTGCTTCAACAAAGAATGACCAACCTATATGATCAACCAATTGGTTGGTCCACCATGGCTGACAGTTCCCCATCTGCAGCAAACATCTCCTGACCTCAAGCTCATGGACAGCCACTACTGAACCCCAAGGCAACTGACGTCCAGCTCTTCATGTAAGTGTGTAAGTTAATGGATGTATATGCGAAAGTGCTTAGGCTTTAAAGAGAACAAAGATATGTAGATTGAATATGTTTCATATAGTCACATCAAAGTACAATATCTTAATATATTTGTAAATGCATACATGAATATACCTGTGATTGTATGGTTTTGTTTGTGCGTGTGTGTCTTCTACCTCTTGCCATACTACCGCGTGCCGTACACGTGGACACACCAAATAGGTACTATCAATACATGTTACGTTGGGTACTCATACCAATCATTCAGTGCTGGGATGGGCGGTAAGGTGACAAAAACATACAAAACTCCTATCATGTCCACAGCCGATAGCACCCTGGCCAGATTTCTCTTGCCTGAACATCTAGCACTGGCGTGTCATCTTCTGACACGTGGCATGTCACATTTACACCGATGCTTCATTGCGGGAGATTGAATGAACAAAATTCTAACAAAAATATGCTCCTTACTAAATACAGCCTCGAATATGGATACCTTGCAAAATGGCCGATCTTCACGAATTGAGAGCGTGTATTGAGTAAAGTGGTGTCTTCTAACGGTTTAAACACATGGGTGCAGTAGATGTTCATGCATTCATGTATCCATTGCTGTAATGGTGCCACCCCCGTTTGTTCTTCTTTCCTGCCAATGAAGATGTTAGGGATGCTGGCAGGTACTTACGCATAGCAACCCCATTTGTTCCGTAGAACCAGTCCGGTACCGAGGAGCTGGCTGCCAAAGCGAAATTTCCCACTGCATATCTTTTAAAGGCAGTCTTGGATGCATAAGTAGGTATCAATAGCTTGCCTTTCAATCAGCTTTAGGTAAAATTTGCCGAAATTATCAACTAACAACTTCAGAGAACCCATCAAATTTCAGAGAACCCATCCAGTAACAACAGTTCATCATCAACCGGTACCATTGGCAAAGTTGCGCGACCCATCGCTGCCAGGGAGCGCTGTCCCAACTGGTGCTGGCACGTGGAAGTTGCCTCAAGGAGTGCCTGGTTGCGGTCTGAGCAGTATCACCGATGGGGATGCAGCTCTTGATGGTGAGATTATGGTGCTTCAAAATGGTTATTGATGATTACTAGTGATTCTAGCTATTGATGATTTGGTAAATGGTTAATGATAACTAATGATAAATGATTAATGATGAATGGTACATGGTTAATGGCTGATGGTTACAGATTACTACTGATTAAAAATGAATGGTAAATGGTTGTGATTACTAATGATTAATTATTAATAATGAATGATTAAGTTAAAGATGCATGGTACATGGCTAATGGCTAATGATTACTAATTAAAGATTAATGATGAATGATAAATAGTTAATGAATAATCAGAATATACTATGTTGTGACGCTTAACGAAAAAATAATGGTCAGCTGATGATGCATGGCTAACAAGATAATGGTTACTGATGATGAGTGACTAATGAATAAAACCAAGGGATAGCAACAAGCTGGTGATTTACCGTCAAATAAGTGAACATCCCAGTCCCATGGCACCCGAATGATTCCCGCACTTTTACACAGGATTGCGTGGCAGTTTCTCAGAATAGGGAACGCAAAAAAAGGTTGGTCTATGGCATTCTATTGCTATTAATGCCTATCAATGGATGATTGGGGGCACCCCTATTCTGAGAAACACCCATGTGCACCGTACCTGCTTAGAGGGACAATTGATGCCTCGACATGACCATGCCTTCGTGGCAGCAACGGTCGCACCATTCAACAGGTTTTTCTCCTCTGTTGCCAGCAGAGCCTCCGGACGCAACAAGATCAGTTGCAAAACGTTCACCGCTGAATGGGAGATCCTCATAAACCATCCAGTATGGGGAGTATATCACCAGTCTCTTATGAGAAAACTATAGGGGTAGTTTTTTGTGCATGGATCTATCATAATTACATGTTCAAGGACCATTACCAAATGCAAACATCACGGCAATGGTTGCATAATTTGTTGATCTTGTAAGATGTTGCAAGTATCCTTCAGGTTTTGTTGCCAGTGTTGTGAATTCTGGTCAATCATTGTAATTGGGCAGCAGCAAGCATGCTGCTGTTTAGATGATTCAACCTGTTCCAATTTTAAAAGTTGGTCAAAGTCAAATTGTCAAGTTCCAAACCGTTGACTGTGCTGACATGAAAGCGATTAGTATTGACTAATGCACTCCTGTGGTGCTATACCCAAAAATGACCCCCGCATGAGACTCACACAACAGCCACTATGTAGAAAATTGTAGAAATTTGTTCTAAAAAAGGTAAATAAATCAATATTCACAAATAAATAAATAAATCAAAAAAATAAATAAATATATTCATATATACATATAGATAGATAAATTTGAATACAAAAAAAGATATGTATATATATATATACGTAGAAACAATCAATCGCCCAATAGGAGGCGCAGTAGAGCAAGCTTGCCTTATAACTAACTAGCAATTTAATTTGGCTTTCGCCTTTGTTCAGGTTGGACTGCAAATTTTGGTTCCCAACAATGTGTATTACAATTCCATGAAATATATTACAATACAACGTAACGCCACAACATGCCACAATATATCACAATACGATCAAAACATACATACTTTCATTGTATAATTGTATACAAATGGCTTGAATATCGAAGATGTGGGCTCTTCCATCTACTCCAGGAAGGTTGCATGCACAAATGCACAAAATATATTTGATCACATGTCAATACAATACATCGCTTCCCTTGTGTCGCATCGCATTGCAATGCAACACAAAACAACACAATACAATACAACACAGCGCAGCACAGCACAATACAACACGACACAATACATCCTTTTGTGGCATACATATTGCATGTTAAAACCCTCTTGCCGACTACATGTCTTATTGCATTACATGCACATGTACTTACTTCCACTACACCATACATCCATCGGTAGATGTACGCATTGGTAAATGCATCAAGAGTCGCACAGCATACATTTGATTACACAACTGTTTCTTAAAATGGTTTTTATCCCCAAATCATTCTTTGTATGTGTCGTTTCTAGTAATAAACCGAAAATTTATACTTGGTATATCCTCTGTTATTAGATCTCATCCCCTTGCTTATTGCTAATTAACCATTCCAAAAACAGCTTATAACCATGGTTAACCATATCAAAAACAACCATAACTTCGGGGTTCCGATTTTTTCTCAGAATGGCCCACACACATCCACGGTGATACACGTCCACGTCCAACCCTGCCTTCAACATCGGCGGTGCTTTGCCGTCGCTCATCGCGAGGTCCATCCAATTCCACCGTGCTAAAATGTCCTGGTTGGTGGTAAGGTTAACTGGTTGGGGGTTTCAACCGTTTGTTAGTGATTACAGTACTAGTGAAAATAAAACGTGTTTGAAACCACCAACCAATTAATTATTCAATGATTTGGTGGTAAAATTCCTTATCAACCTTATTGGCTAACCAAATTGTGAATATAGATGTTTGATTATTGGTGAGTTGTTGAGGTCGTATAATAACTTGTTAGTAACGGTTGGCTGATGTTGGCTGGCTAGTGTAAGATGCCACATCCCAAAAGTATGCTTGTCAGCCAGTAAGTCAGTACTCATGTTATGTCCATTGAGGGTGGCAAAGCCTGCCATGACAGTGATGCTCCTCCAACTTGTCGTAGAGGTTCTTCTTGCAATCTGCATCTTTTTTGTGTCCAAACATCCTTTGACTTGCCCAAACCTTGGAGGCACGTGTTGCAGTTCACAACAATTTCCCTTTGTGCCTTCATATGTCTGCCACCCACGTTCTTCAGGATGACATGGCGGATGACCCCTCTCTAAAGATACCAAATCGAATAGAAGCAACAACCATCTTTGGGTCGATTGCGGCGGGGCCTACCACAGGTGGGTTGTAACAACATGGTATCAACTGAATTTAGCAGCGTTTAGCACCGTCAATATGGATGTTTCTGCGAATGTTTCACACTGGTTGAGTTGCTCAAATGTGACCACAAACATCGGTTTCAATAAAAGGTTTTAGTTGAAACATGCTTTCCATATTGGTTTGAAAATTGGACCCTACTTGAAGCCACTAGATGCCACAAGCACTCCCCACAAAAAAGAAAACAAAAAACATAAAAGGTTCAAACCCAGCCTGAAATTTGGCGACAACATCTGTCAAAATCATTCGAAATCTCACTCTTTTAGCAATTTTAATGTGGATGAAACTGCCCCTGTGCAGCATAAGAGTCAAAGACCTGCGGGTTTTGCGTTTATGTTGCCTGTCCCGCTGGTAGCTTGAACGCTGGCACGTTACGGGACTCAATTTCTTCACTTTGAGGGAGGCTCTCTGCCAGAATCATCATTGGACGCGGGTCTCTCTTGCTTGAATCAGCTTCCGTACTCAGAACGGCCATCTGCATTGACACATTTCACGATCATTTTTTGCTGAGGCTATGGACAAAAGCCAGCTGTCCCTTTTGAATGTCCTAAGGCTAAATTTAGCATGCTCATCTACATGTGGTTGACAACATTTTGGCATTCACTCCCCAATTAGGCCATAGACCTTCACCAATTGGAAACTCGATTTCCTGCGTTTTGCCATTCATTCAACGCTTTCCTGCGTTTTGCCATTTAGCTGTTGCATGCAAATGCATGCAATATGTTAGTTGAAGAGGGTGTACACAAACAAGTGGCCACACATACCTATGTACCTTGACCAGGTATTGGAACCGGATACTGAGGCTCATCTCCGAGGAGCTTTGCCCAACACCAGCAGTTCGCCTTTGGCCAACTCCAAAGCCTCCTGTGGCATGTTCCAAGCTGTCGTGTCACCTCCGAGCACCACTGGATGAGAACCAAACACGTATGGATCATATCACAGGCAGGGCATCTGCGCCACACACATGGTCAAATGGGATTCACCAGGGCCGGTTTGTGTTTGGAAGAGCCACGTACATCATGTTCATTGAAGAAGCTCATACATAGATGCAGGCAAACCTTGCAAAATCATGTAAATGGATGTAAATGGAGTAGGGCTCATCAAGACCTCAGGTAGCCGTTGACCGACACTCCGCCGCAGTCCTGAACCGTGTTGTCCAAATCATCCGTTGACTGCAGCTGCAGCAAAATACCTCAAACTGACGCAAGAAGAAAGGGACCGGAAGCAACGTCAACACATGACATCTCACACTGCTTAGCTTGGCATACAATGCAAAGCCTATTTTTGCTTCACACTGCTTGGCAAAAAGGGAAGATTGACAGCAGTATTTTTCCTGCACTCTCCCGAAGAACCAACAGTAAATGTCAATGCCTTTATAGATGTTCTGATAATGTCGATGAATTCTTGCTCCAGTCCCTTGACTGGGTAGAAATTGATGCTCAAACCGGGCAGCCTACGGTTGACGACCGAGGGAAAAAAGCCTAAGGCTAGAAAGAAAAACCCTCGGGAGGAGTCGCTTTGCGAGTCCATAGGCTGGCGTTCGGCTCGAAAAAAGGTGTGGCGACAGATTGGAAAACAGGCTGCCCAATAGCATTCGACGTAGTAGTTGACTACAGGCCATGTTGTCCAAGGTTGGAGGCATGGGAGCATGAAGGTTTCTCAATGTTGTCGCATTGATGTTATCAGCTCGTGCACGTATCAAACATAAAAGTGTCTCAACAAACTCGGGAAGTAAGAAACTACTGCTGAAAGAATGAAATCTATGAAATTAGGTCCTCGCTGATGGACTAATATTTCAATACCATTAATCTATTCACCATGATTTTCAGTTGCCAGGTGTGCCAAGGGTGTCAACCCGCCGTGGTAGGATGACCGGATGAGAGGATATGGCTGAGGGACAACTTCAATGAGCAAACTCTTTGCTGCAAGTTGCCCTTGAAACTGTTTCCATGGTTGGTACAGTCTTAGCGTCAGGAATGGAGCCCCCAGAAACTTGGAAATAGGCCAGTTGCTTGCGCCAAGCCCGTTCTTGACCTTTAGGGATGGGATGAGTTTCTTGGCTACCAAAACCCCAAGATGTATCGCCAGTTGTGGAGTCAACTGTCGAACGGTTTTAACATGTTTTTGCCAGGTCATGGTCATATACCTATACGGCTTGCGCAAAAACATGAAATCAACACCTGACAACCCTACCGTAGCCCCCATGATATGATGTATAGCCAGAACCAAGCACAACTTCTCTCTCTCTCTCTCTGTCCATCGCCGTCTTGGTGAGCTCAACTACGGCTGAAGGCGATTGTAGTCAAGCGTATCAGCACGATTGCCGAACATACATGTGCAATTTTTCGTATCATGACTCTTGAACACTTGGGGTCCAAGGCACTTTGAGTCTCGGCCAAATTCCTGAGAACAACAATCGAGCTCCAATCGCAACGATTTATCTGCGGTTCATCTATGTCAGCTCAACTTGCATTGGCACAACATCCAATTGCTGTGATTTCTCTTAGGCTAGCTTGTCACTTCCTTGGACGTTACTGGAACTCTATTCTGCAGAAATTGTCTTGGCTCAAGAGTGCAACCAGCGATGGAGAATAAATTCAGCAAAAAGTAAGCATTCAAACAAACATCCAAAGCCTGCAACTCTACAATCCATAAATATATGTACAGTAAAAAGTTATAAATAGATATATCTGATTTTATAAATATCTGGAAAATGTATGATTGCTACGCAGACTGCAAATGCCTGCAAACCGACAAAACATATTTCCAAATTGCATGAACAAATGTGCGTTACTTTGTGTTTTCTACTTGTCATGGATGTGGCACGCAAACATTTGAAGGCGACGAGTTATATTCTTGCACGCGCAGAAAACAAACGTTAAGAGAAACACCAGAAATCCACACTTTGGAAGGCTATCAGTTTGAGGAGTCGACTCGAGAATGACGAAGGTCCTCATGTAACTGAGAATAATAAGCGCAGCAACTGTCATAATCCTACTGTGAGATTACTGCCACATAATGTTTGCAAAAATCCGGGGTTTTGACCCACTGCTATGCACAGTTTGGCATCACTGAAATGTGCACAGTCACCAGCAGGGGCAAAACATGGTCAGAACCAACCACTATTGGCCATTTCCCTACCCACTATTGACCATCATCATCATCATCATCATCATCATCATCATCATCATCATCATCATCATCATCCAACATCATCAATCAAACTCAACCATCAACCCTCTTAGTTGGTCACCAGCCCCCAAAAAAAGCCGGTGGCACTTCAGATCCTCGGCCAGTCCTCACGCTGCCAAGGTTCTCTGAGCCGGTGGTTGGTTCGTGGCAAACGGTCCGATCTCCTACGAAGCCTCTTCCGGAGGCTGCGGTGCAGCCACGTCATGTCCCTACAGCCCCCAACAAGAACCAAACAATAAAACGTCTAAAACATGAAGTGGCTATAGGGACCTCCCAAGTTGATGAAGCAATGAAGTGGTATAATTTGTTAACATATCTTAACTGGCTTGATCAAGTGGTATATTGAAGTTAATGAAGCCAATTTGTTTAGAGACCTCCCAAGTTGAAGAAACATCCATGTGATACATCTCAACTCACATATATGCAGGGTTTTTAGGGTCCAAGTCAACAAAGAACACATGTCCGGAAATGTTGAGATGATGTCTGGTTTGCAAACGCGGTAGTTCCATTCAAGCCATGGATCATTCTTTCCGTAATAACAGGGGATTCCTGTAGCAATCCCAGGCCAAATCTGATATCTCAGAGCCAATGAAGCTGATTCAACCAGAGTTCCACGCGATTTAGCCCCAATAGATAACCTACAACTCCAGTTCAGCTTGGCAAGGTCGAACTCTACGTGGTCTCCGAATCAACTTGCTCCCAAAATCCATCAACAACCGCTGGGCGGCCATTCTGTGGGTAAATGTTGCTATGAATGCTCCATGTATGGCATACTTACCTACATTTGGGTCTTTTGATGGGAAAATTTTAGTATGAATAGCCCCAGTGTAGACAGAATAGCCCTGGCTAAACAACCCAAACCTGGAGCATCTGGGTAGAACTACTGTAGACACTAGTCTGAGGGATCATGAAGGTGGCCCACCTCTCCCAGCTGATTTTACATGTGTGTGTGTGTGTGGCTTTTGTTGCTTGGCATCCATAGCTTGAAGTGTCTTTGTTGGCAATGCTACTAGCCTTGCAAAGATAACTAACAAACACATATTGGGTGCAAACTGCATTACTTATATGCATGTCACCACCATTGCAGTACACAGCTGGTTGGAATGCATGCAAAGAGGTACAACGAGATGAATATGAACCATGGTTCTTTCCCAGCTACTTGGACAATATGAACCACTAGCCATCATGACATACTCAACTGGCCCCATTTCCCTTGTTGGCTTCCCCGGATTCCCTGCCTGCACTGGTGTCTTCTTTGGATTCCTTCCAGGGATCTCTATTGCTTTCGCTGCTCAATCCTCGGGGCGACCAGGCCACTTACCGAGCTACCCTGTTCGTGGAGATGCCTTCGTTGGGCGATAGGGGATTCACCATGGAACGCCAAATCGCTGGTGTTTCGTCGTTGGAAAGGATGGCAAAAAGGCCGGGTTGTTTATATGGGCCACCTGTGCAAATCGAACATTTGAAAACACGTTTTTTGTTGACTGAGCCATGACATACTTTAGTGAAAGCAACCCATCCATGGTTTTGAATTTCTCCGAAGATAAGGTACCCAAACGAGGTGATTGTGGCAGAAAAATTGGAAACCACCACTACTAAACGCATGGCTGGGCACCGGTGTCTCCAAGATCAGCACCAGTCGGAGGACATCTTCTGGCATGTCGAGACCGCCATTTGTAACATGAGACTGTCATGGGTATGCAAGAATAGGGCGGTGCAAATCCTGCATGGGCAGCTTGGTCACCTTGCATCAGCGGACTCATGCCTGGTCATTGCCCCCTGAAAAACTGTGCTGATCACATCGGCTGATCATGCAAATCATCAGCAGATTTCCAGCGCGACTGACCTTTAATTAACCATTAGGCAGCCTTACTAAGTCATCATTTTTGTTTAACATCCAAGAATTGACCGGCAGTTACCTGAATTAACCAACCATTAGTTAACCGCTCCCCAATAATTAGCAGTTCGTCAAAAACCAGTACAGCCTTCCAAGAAACCATTGCAGCCTTCCAAGATCTTCCAGCATATCTTTCCAATGCGCCCAGATGCTGTTGACGATTGGTCCCAACTGATCTTCCACGTCACCCAGTTCCACTTCGGGAAGGGCCTCATTGGCCTGGCCGCGCAGCTGATCTTGTATGCGACGTGATACCCGTGCTTGGTTCAAACACGTTCAACCTATGGACCTGCCACAGCAACTTGTGGCATGAACGCATGGTCTCCATGGCAACGCGCTACCCCATTTTTTGCTCTGATAGGTGGTGGGTTTTTGGAACCAAAGCCCCAATAAATTGACGAAACACAAGCCCTACATGTGACAAAAAAAGCCTGATAGGATGTGAGGACAATCAAGAAATCACATGAAATCACATGTTTTTGTGACAAGTTTGCAAGAACATGTGCAGATTGGTGCTGCTCCAATGGGCATATTTCCATGTCAGTGATGAGAATTCCGAGCATGAACCAAGTAGCATCAACATGAGCTCGCTGCGCTGCTGAATGACATTGCCTGCATCTTCCATAATAGTTTTACTTCCGGTTCGGGGAAATGAAGCCATGTACAAATTTACACAATCAATGTAGAAAACATTTTGGTCTCCAAAGTGTCAAAGTTTTCCGATGTACAAAAGTGGCAAAAAATTTGCGCAGCAGCGTGCCGTGCTGAGGTCGTTTTGAAAATATCCTCTTGACTCAAATGTGTATAAATCTAAATGCTTGATTGCTTTATGCTCACTCAGTTCATTGTTCTTTCAAGCATATGCGGCATGCGGGTGAGAGAAACACACTGCTGAGGAATGGACTAGTTCCATGCAAACCACTATAGGCAGTCACAAAGGGGGTCGTTCTTATGTGATTGATGCCGCTGCAATGGAAAAACTAGTCAAAACCAAAATGCACCAACATCAGCTGCAAAAGAATCAACCTAAAGCGTTAAGCATGGATAGTCCAAACGAAAGTAAACGGCAAACGTTTGTGGAACCACCGCAAGCAGCCTCTTCAAAATCCAGGAAACAAAACGCAAAGACTTCGGAGTTCCTTCATAATGGCCTATGCAACCTGAGAAGCCAAAAAGCCCCTCCAGCCACTCCACCCCCTTGTTCAGTCAGGATGCACGACGTGGGCAGAAATCAAGCAAGAAAACTTGCCTGGCGCAAACTGCCAGCGGAAAGAACGACATGTGCTGATCATCTATCATCTGTTGTATTCTTTTTCCGATCCTAGCCTGCACATGATTGGCACTTATCAAGCTAGGATTGTTGTTCTGTGTGGTGCATCATGTTTAGATTCAAGCAAGCTGAACATCAAAAAAAACGTATCTGCAGTTCATCACCTGGGGCATTGCTGTTTCCAAGTTTCAAGGACCGCTCAAAAGATTGTGAGCGTCACAGACCGGACATTGATTGGCAGGTTAGCAAATCAGGGGTTGCTATGAATCTTCAAAGGGAATCAGATTATTATTCACTAATGCGGTTGTTAACCAGTATCATCCACTATTAAGCATTTGGCATCAATAATAAAAACATGTTGCCATTGTCCACTGTATAAATCTATTTAACTTATACAAATTATATATGAATTGCGAGTAGTTGACCAGTATGAACCATTACAAATCCATGTGGAATCACCAATGGGTGGCTATTTTCCTAAAATGAAAGCCAATGAAGCCCGTAGGCTGCTGTTCTGGGAGTGTGACTTATGAATGCGACGGGTACATCCGCGACCATCAACCACAGTGGTACCCCCAAACGTTATGGATTGGTTGGAAAGCCATATAACTGTATAGGTGTTTCTCCCAACAAGCGACCCCAAAATGGTAGCTTATTCCTTCAAATAGTTTCAGAAACACCCACAAAATATTCTCATATCTTACTTCTACCATACCATGGTCAGCTGAAAAAATGACGAGCCAAGGATATCTAGTGCCGTGGGGTCGGCCTTGTGACTTTACTCCTAGGACAACAAATCATCGCGATCCGATTGTTTTCTTTAACTTTGTATGATCTTATTATTACTACGGTGCTACTCGAAATATACAATATGATTATATAGTAAGAATCAACCGTCATACTAATTTGGGATACGAATTGCTAATGTTCCAATGAATGGTTGAGTATGACAAAATTATATTAACTCTTATCAGCCACCACTGCCATTGGAAGACCAACCATGATTAGTCAACAAGACCGATCAAACCAAACATGTCTATCAGTTGCTGGGTTGGGGACCGGGATGCTCATTAATAAAGTATGACTGTTTGTTGTCATCCTTCTTCTTGGGCCATAGTTCCTTAATGTTCCTTAAAGTATCATTCTCGCTCGAATTCTTTAAGTCAGAGCCAACCCCAGTATATAAGTCGCTCCATTCCGCTTACGTTCCTGTTCCTAGTCCTCTTAAAGCGCGTGCTCCCCACGAAGCTCATTGAACAACACGTCGCTGGCTACGAGCCTCAAAGTCAGACTCAGCATTTTGTCAAAGATGATTGTTGCGTGCCATTGCTCGGCATGTTTTGCGCTGGAAACCATGGGAGGTTTCGATGGCAAAATGTTGGTGTTGACTGTGGGGTTGAGCAGCGAGACATCATGGCACTCAATGGATCTTCGTCTGGGAGCATGTTTGAGTCAACTGATTGATCTTGGTTCATCAGCTTGTTTCGTGACACTGGTACTGGTTGGCTTGGTGTTGGGCTAAACCAGCTGGCTGAACATGGCTGAGGGAACTGTAAGCAGCACGAGTTTTGAGCCCAAAGGCATCAATCCAAAGAATCTGGTGTGACAACCATGTATTCTTGACACTTGAAGTGGCTTGACATGGCTTAACTCATAGATTTCTGACATTTTCTGACCCAAGTCAGGAAAAACATGGTTTGCAAATAACTGCGCATTTCTTGGGGGGAAAATGGAATCAACTGTTGGGGATGGTCGAGGCCAAGCTGTTCATATGCCATCGGGATTTCAACTCCACTACTTACAAAGTAACAAGCCATATTGTATATATAATTACGTGTATATCTTAATATTTGTTTAAGTATGTATTTTTATCCTCAATGGGAACTTTGTATATCAGTTTGTGCTTGTGGCATATCACACAAGTCCCTAACACAAAACCCAATTCAGTTTCAACATCAAAGTTTCTCGTTTTGAACCATTTACCCTTCCAACTTCCCACCGGTTGACTTCAGGACAATTTGTCCCAAAAACGGAGCATGTTCTTCCCAAAACAGAACCTGCTTGTCCCAAAACGGAGCTTCACAACACCGGTGACAGATTTCCCCAAAGTCGGTGGCTCATTTTCCCAAAGTCCGTGGCTCATTTTCATAATTAACCAAGTATAAAACCAACGTAAACCATAAACCCACGATTACTGGTTGGTGGTTTCAACGCCTCTGAAAAATATTTGTCAATCAACCATTTCTGAATAGCTACTATAACAAAAATCAAAAATGTTTGAAACCACCAACCAGATTGTCGCATCAGTTAGGGGCCACATGTGGCCACTCCTGGGGGCGCCAGTGCCCAGTCGGACACCTTAACGACTCGCTTTGCAGATCGTGGCGGTCGCGTCGTCGGTCTGGTCACATTGGAACTCCTTGGGCCACGGCGTGGGTCCCAACCAGCGGGCAAGCGTTGTGAATCCCAAGCTGCTGGAGATGGTCAACCTTAGAGACCTCCCAAGTTGAAGAAACATCCATGTGATACATCTCAACTCACATATATGCAGGGTTTTTAGGGTCCAAGTCAACAAAGAACACATGTCCGGAAATGTTGAGATGATGTCTGGTTTGCAAACGCGGTAGTTCCATTCAAGCCATGGATCATTCTTTCCGTAATAACAGGGGATTCCTGTAGCAATCCCAGGCCAAATCTGATATCTCAGAGCCAATGAAGCTGATTCAACCAGAGTTCCACGCGATTTAGCCCCAATAGATAACCTACAACTCCAGTTCAGCTTGGCAAGGTCGAACTCTACGTGGTCTCCGAATCAACTTGCTCCCAAAATCCATCAACAACCGCTGGGCGGCCATTCTGTGGGTAAATGTTGCTATGAATGCTCCATGTATGGCATACTTACCTACATTTGGGTCTTTTGATGGGAAAATTTTAGTATGAATAGCCCCAGTGTAGACAGAATAGCCCTGGCTAAACAACCCAAACCTGGAGCATCTGGGTAGAACTACTGTAGACACTAGTCTGAGGGATCATGAAGGTGGCCCACCTCTCCCAGCTGATTTTACATGTGTGTGTGTGTGTGGCTTTTGTTGCTTGGCATCCATAGCTTGAAGTGTCTTTGTTGGCAATGCTACTAGCCTTGCAAAGATAACTAACAAACACATATTGGGTGCAAACTGCATTACTTATATGCATGTCACCACCATTGCAGTACACAGCTGGTTGGAATGCATGCAAAGAGGTACAACGAGATGAATATGAACCATGGTTCTTTCCCAGCTACTTGGACAATATGAACCACTAGCCATCATGACATACTCAACTGGCCCCATTTCCCTTGTTGGCTTCCCCGGATTCCCTGCCTGCACTGGTGTCTTCTTTGGATTCCTTCCAGGGATCTCTATTGCTTTCGCTGCTCAATCCTCGGGGCGACCAGGCCACTTACCGAGCTACCCTGTTCGTGGAGATGCCTTCGTTGGGCGATAGGGGATTCACCATGGAACGCCAAATCGCTGGTGTTTCGTCGTTGGAAAGGATGGCAAAAAGGCCGGGTTGTTTATATGGGCCACCTGTGCAAATCGAACATTTGAAAACACGTTTTTTGTTGACTGAGCCATGACATACTTTAGTGAAAGCAACCCATCCATGGTTTTGAATTTCTCCGAAGATAAGGTACCCAAACGAGGTGATTGTGGCAGAAAAATTGGAAACCACCACTACTAAACGCATGGCTGGGCACCGGTGTCTCCAAGATCAGCACCAGTCGGAGGACATCTTCTGGCATGTCGAGACCGCCATTTGTAACATGAGACTGTCATGGGTATGCAAGAATAGGGCGGTGCAAATCCTGCATGGGCAGCTTGGTCACCTTGCATCAGCGGACTCATGCCTGGTCATTGCCCCCTGAAAAACTGTGCTGATCACATCGGCTGATCATGCAAATCATCAGCAGATTTCCAGCGCGACTGACCTTTAATTAACCATTAGGCAGCCTTACTAAGTCATCATTTTTGTTTAACATCCAAGAATTGACCGGCAGTTACCTGAATTAACCAACCATTAGTTAACCGCTCCCCAATAATTAGCAGTTCGTCAAAAACCAGTACAGCCTTCCAAGAAACCATTGCAGCCTTCCAAGATCTTCCAGCATATCTTTCCAATGCGCCCAGATGCTGTTGACGATTGGTCCCAACTGATCTTCCACGTCACCCAGTTCCACTTCGGGAAGGGCCTCATTGGCCTGGCCGCGCAGCTGATCTTGTATGCGACGTGATACCCGTGCTTGGTTCAAACACGTTCAACCTATGGACCTGCCACAGCAACTTGTGGCATGAACGCATGGTCTCCATGGCAACGCGCTACCCCATTTTTTGCTCTGATAGGTGGTGGGTTTTTGGAACCAAAGCCCCAATAAATTGACGAAACACAAGCCCTACATGTGACAAAAAAAGCCTGATAGGATGTGAGGACAATCAAGAAATCACATGAAATCACATGTTTTTGTGACAAGTTTGCAAGAACATGTGCAGATTGGTGCTGCTCCAATGGGCATATTTCCATGTCAGTGATGAGAATTCCGAGCATGAACCAAGTAGCATCAACATGAGCTCGCTGCGCTGCTGAATGACATTGCCTGCATCTTCCATAATAGTTTTACTTCCGGTTCGGGGAAATGAAGCCATGTACAAATTTACACAATCAATGTAGAAAACATTTTGGTCTCCAAAGTGTCAAAGTTTTCCGATGTACAAAAGTGGCAAAAAATTTGCGCAGCAGCGTGCCGTGCTGAGGTCGTTTTGAAAATATCCTCTTGACTCAAATGTGTATAAATCTAAATGCTTGATTGCTTTATGCTCACTCAGTTCATTGTTCTTTCAAGCATATGCGGCATGCGGGTGAGAGAAACACACTGCTGAGGAATGGACTAGTTCCATGCAAACCACTATAGGCAGTCACAAAGGGGGTCGTTCTTATGTGATTGATGCCGCTGCAATGGAAAAACTAGTCAAAACCAAAATGCACCAACATCAGCTGCAAAAGAATCAACCTAAAGCGTTAAGCATGGATAGTCCAAACGAAAGTAAACGGCAAACGTTTGTGGAACCACCGCAAGCAGCCTCTTCAAAATCCAGGAAACAAAACGCAAAGACTTCGGAGTTCCTTCATAATGGCCTATGCAACCTGAGAAGCCAAAAAGCCCCTCCAGCCACTCCACCCCCTTGTTCAGTCAGGATGCACGACGTGGGCAGAAATCAAGCAAGAAAACTTGCCTGGCGCAAACTGCCAGCGGAAAGAACGACATGTGCTGATCATCTATCATCTGTTGTATTCTTTTTCCGATCCTAGCCTGCACATGATTGGCACTTATCAAGCTAGGATTGTTGTTCTGTGTGGTGCATCATGTTTAGATTCAAGCAAGCTGAACATCAAAAAAAACGTATCTGCAGTTCATCACCTGGGGCATTGCTGTTTCCAAGTTTCAAGGACCGCTCAAAAGATTGTGAGCGTCACAGACCGGACATTGATTGGCAGGTTAGCAAATCAGGGGTTGCTATGAATCTTCAAAGGGAATCAGATTATTATTCACTAATGCGGTTGTTAACCAGTATCATCCACTATTAAGCATTTGGCATCAATAATAAAAACATGTTGCCATTGTCCACTGTATAAATCTATTTAACTTATACAAATTATATATGAATTGCGAGTAGTTGACCAGTATGAACCATTACAAATCCATGTGGAATCACCAATGGGTGGCTATTTTCCTAAAATGAAAGCCAATGAAGCCCGTAGGCTGCTGTTCTGGGAGTGTGACTTATGAATGCGACGGGTACATCCGCGACCATCAACCACAGTGGTACCCCCAAACGTTATGGATTGGTTGGAAAGCCATATAACTGTATAGGTGTTTCTCCCAACAAGCGACCCCAAAATGGTAGCTTATTCCTTCAAATAGTTTCAGAAACACCCACAAAATATTCTCATATCTTACTTCTACCATACCATGGTCAGCTGAAAAAATGACGAGCCAAGGATATCTAGTGCCGTGGGGTCGGCCTTGTGACTTTACTCCTAGGACAACAAATCATCGCGATCCGATTGTTTTCTTTAACTTTGTATGATCTTATTATTACTACGGTGCTACTCGAAATATACAATATGATTATATAGTAAGAATCAACCGTCATACTAATTTGGGATACGAATTGCTAATGTTCCAATGAATGGTTGAGTATGACAAAATTATATTAACTCTTATCAGCCACCACTGCCATTGGAAGACCAACCATGATTAGTCAACAAGACCGATCAAACCAAACATGTCTATCAGTTGCTGGGTTGGGGACCGGGATGCTCATTAATAAAGTATGACTGTTTGTTGTCATCCTTCTTCTTGGGCCATAGTTCCTTAATGTTCCTTAAAGTATCATTCTCGCTCGAATTCTTTAAGTCAGAGCCAACCCCAGTATATAAGTCGCTCCATTCCGCTTACGTTCCTGTTCCTAGTCCTCTTAAAGCGCGTGCTCCCCACGAAGCTCATTGAACAACACGTCGCTGGCTACGAGCCTCAAAGTCAGACTCAGCATTTTGTCAAAGATGATTGTTGCGTGCCATTGCTCGGCATGTTTTGCGCTGGAAACCATGGGAGGTTTCGATGGCAAAATGTTGGTGTTGACTGTGGGGTTGAGCAGCGAGACATCATGGCACTCAATGGATCTTCGTCTGGGAGCATGTTTGAGTCAACTGATTGATCTTGGTTCATCAGCTTGTTTCGTGACACTGGTACTGGTTGGCTTGGTGTTGGGCTAAACCAGCTGGCTGAACATGGCTGAGGGAACTGTAAGCAGCACGAGTTTTGAGCCCAAAGGCATCAATCCAAAGAATCTGGTGTGACAACCATGTATTCTTGACACTTGAAGTGGCTTGACATGGCTTAACTCATAGATTTCTGACATTTTCTGACCCAAGTCAGGAAAAACATGGTTTGCAAATAACTGCGCATTTCTTGGGGGGAAAATGGAATCAACTGTTGGGGATGGTCGAGGCCAAGCTGTTCATATGCCATCGGGATTTCAACTCCACTACTTACAAAGTAACAAGCCATATTGTATATATAATTACGTGTATATCTTAATATTTGTTTAAGTATGTATTTTTATCCTCAATGGGAACTTTGTATATCAGTTTGTGCTTGTGGCATATCACACAAGTCCCTAACACAAAACCCAATTCAGTTTCAACATCAAAGTTTCTCGTTTTGAACCATTTACCCTTCCAACTTCCCACCGGTTGACTTCAGGACAATTTGTCCCAAAAACGGAGCATGTTCTTCCCAAAACAGAACCTGCTTGTCCCAAAACGGAGCTTCACAACACCGGTGACAGATTTCCCCAAAGTCGGTGGCTCATTTTCCCAAAGTCCGTGGCTCATTTTCCCAAAATCGGTGAAGGGTTTCACAAGAATCAGTGATGGTTTTCCTGAAAATCGGTAGCTGATTTTCCAAAGTCTGTGGCAGATTTTTCCCAAAGTCTGTGGCAGATTTCCCCCAAATCGGTGGCAGATTTCCCCAAAGTCGGTGACGGATTTTCCCAAAGTCGGAGGGGGGATTTCCCAAAACCGGTGGCAGATTTCCCCCAAATCGGTTGTAGCAGATTTTTCCCAAAGTCGGTGGCTCATTTCCCCCAAATCGGTGGCAGATTTCCCCGAAGTCGGTGACGGATTTTCCCAAAGTCGGAGGGGGGATTTCCCAAAACCGGTGGCAGATTTCCCCCAAATCGGTAGCAGATTTTTCCCAAAGTCGGTGGCTCATTTCCGTCGGTGGCTCATTTTCCCAAAGTCCGTGGCTCATTTTCCCAAAGTCGGTGGCTCATTTTCCCCAAAATTGGCGACGGCTTTCCCCAAAGTCGGTGCCTGATTTTCCCCCAAAACCGAACCAATTTATTGCCCAAAACCGGAGCCATTTTTTTTCCTTGAACAGAGCCAGTCTTCTCCTAAAACGTATTTTCTGTTGTTGCTACAATTTAGGATAAGCACGCACAGTCCAAAATGATACGAATACCAGAAAGAAGAACTGCCTGCCACAAATTTTCTCCAGATTTTCCGTCGATTTTCCTTCGATTTTCCATTTCCCATCTTGTCATGTCACACGGGCAAAAGTCAAAACAACGGCGCTTGCATGCGCAAATCCATCCCTCAAACCAATCACCACTTCAATGAGTTTTTGCCACTCCATTTTCCGTGTTTATTGCCACGTTTGGGTGAAACTCTGCGCTGAACAGCTCTGCGGCTTCTGTACCAGCTGCTCACCGATGTGGCAAGTTGCCTCTCCAGCTCGTTTTTTTCCAGTTTAATATGAATGTTTATACCAGTATCCCTTAATGGAAAGTAAAATCACACAATCACAAAACCAAAGCGCAAAGCTTGCCACAACAAAACATATTACATATACGCATCTTCCAATGGAGAAGACGCACATGCATGGACGAAAAGAAAGTCAAAGTTTGATAGTGAAATTGTCCAGTGCTCACAGGCCGGCCGGGAAGAAGAGCCTCACAATGCAAAACTGTTTCAAGAAGAACCATGGAGAAAGAAAAACATTGCCACACTGCACACGTTGCTCACAAGCCAGCCTCTATGGAATCCGGTATCCATAGCAGTCCGACCTGGATGTTTGATTGACCCGAACTGACGCCCGCGCTTCAACAAGGCACTCGTCACAAGTATTAACACGTTCTACTGAGGGGAGGACTTGGAGCCACCGCGTTCAATGGAAGCTTCTTCGTCGTCCTTGCTCCAGTTGCCGTCCTGCGGAGAAGGCATTCAAACTAGAAAGAGCTCACCAAACACAAACTGGCAGATCCTCGACGCAACTGCAACTAGCAAAAGAAATTGCTGGCACAAACAACGGCGCGTCCTGTTGGCTGAATATTTCAATCAAAGGAGCTGCGATGGACAGTTTCATCTCCTTTTCAATCGCCTCACAGAAAAACGGCACTACCACCCTTCCCCTGAACATACTTTTACACGCTTTCAAGAAAACATGGTCATGCTTTTATCACTGTCTGCTTTGTCTACTTAACTAAGGCACAGCATTGCACATGAACAGAACACCATGAACTCACAGCAAATGTTGTAGATGCGGACGCTCTGCTTTACATTTGTCATTTCTCTTCTGAAAAATGTTCCACAAAACAAGATGAAAGAAATTCTGTTAGAGGTCGGCACCTTCTTCAAATCGTCAACGTCACCAACTGCTCCTGTGATTTTG
>VSDK01028910.1:3479-17782 GCA_009767595.1 Symbiodinium kawagutii
TTATTTATAAGCACTGTTCTATGTTACCTATATACCTATAAATTACCTAAATAGTACATGTATAATTCCTATGTCCTACCTAAACACTATATTTTTCATATGTTTGTATTGCATGTTTACTACCTGTGCACTACCTGTATATTGCTCGAAGACTATTTAAATGGTATCTATATAATATCTGTATAGTACCTACATGCTACCACTATAATATATCTATACTGCTTAAATACTATTTTATAGTACTTGTGAAGTATTTATATGTAACCTATGGGGTACCTATATATTAGCTATATCTTATCTATGAACTATTTATATACTACCTGCATATTGCTTACAGACTACCCATTTGCTGCCTCTATATACTACCTCTATGTTATTTACAAGTATTTGTATATTACCCCGTATTGAAAAAGGCCGGTCTTGAGGGTTCAAGATTCTGAGGAAAATTCTAAATCTAGGCCCTTACTGGTACCCAGAACCCCAAGATCTAAGGGCTTGGGTTCAAGAATTTTTCCCCAGAATCTTGAATCTTGAATCCCTAGAAATTTGAAAAGGTTGTAAATTTTCCTGAAGCCACCTAAAAAAGGTAGGTCTTGGGGGGGGGGGTAGCATATATTTATATATATGTATATTTTTATACATATAGTTATTTAGGGATGGTCGTTTGGTGGACATAAATTTTGGCATCGCAAAACTCACCACCAGTGTTCAGCTCAGGTCTTCGACGCCAAGCGCTTGATCGGCCGTAAGTTCGCGGATCCCATCGTGCAGGCCGACATCAAGCTGTGGCCCTTCAAATGCGTGGCGGGCGCGGGCGACAAACCCATGATCATCGTCAATGCTCAAGGGGAGGCACAGCGTGGGAGGTCGAAGAACGCAGATATGGGATGTATGGTATATGATTATGAACATATTTAGGCTTAGAAATGGTTAGTGATGGTGAATGGTTGATACTAGGTGATTACCGACAAGAATAGGGGACAGACTTCTACTACGTATAAAGAAAAGCAAAGGAAGGAATAGATAAACCATACATGGAGTGTTTGGGCGAACATGTCCACTGATTTGGATGATGGTTGGTTTTGTGGGTCTTCGTTAACGAGAATGACCAACAATAACGAACAACCAACAACGATGGTTGACTCTAGTCAGAACCGGTAGGGTTTGTCATCAACAGGGAAGCCAAGCAGTATGGGCCAGGGACCAGGGGAATGCGTGTGTTAATCTTTATAACTAATGAAGAACCACATGAAACCTTCAGTCTTCGTGGATGACCATATCCGCTGAAAGGTTTCTAGTGCAGCATCAGGCATGTATCGAGATTTGGGTCAACTCCAACTGTCAGCAAAAATGGGTGGCTGAACATCAAAACTGTACGCCGTCCGTGATCATTTTGTAGATGTGACCTGAAGTGTTGCGTTGAGGTTCTGTTATACAAAGCTGCGCACTTGAAAGCCATCCAAGAGTTCGAGACTGTTTTTGTTGACCACTTTCTTGATATTGCCACTCAGTTTCACCAGCTCATAAGCAGTTCTTGGATGTTCTTGGCCGCTACCAATCAGCTTATCAAGCAGCTGATGATCAACCAGCTTGCATTTTTGGCACAACAACTCCAGCCAACGGTCATTGGTTGGTGGTTTGGGGGTGCCCAGTGGTAATCATCTGAAGGTCCGTGTTTTTTTCATTGCAACATTCATGTTAGACAGAAATCCATTGTCTGATTCCAGCGTTTTGAAGTTGAAGTAAGTCTGGTTCACAAGACTTATCACTCATGATCCAAGTGCCCCTGGGTCTGACAGGAGAAGAAGTTCCACCCGGAGGAGATCTCTTCCATGATTTTGCTGAAGATGAAGGAAACTGCCGAGGCATACTTGGGTACGAAGGTGCCGGGGCTGAAAATGGTAGCAGCCGTTCTTTTTTGATTTGTTTTTACGTCACTGCTGTTCTCATCGCGGATGTTGTGTTTTGTTGTTGATTTTGACCTTGTTACAGTAATCTTAATCCTGATGCACTTATTGATTTCGATCTTCTTCTAATTGCTGCGGTTGTTGTTGCTGTTGCTGTTGTTGTTGCTGTTGTTGCTGTTGTTGCTGTTGTTGTTGCTGTTGCTGTTGCTGTTGCTGCTGCTGCGTTGCTGTTGCTGTTGCTGTTGCTGTTGCTACTGCTGTTGTGGTTGTGGTTGTGGTTGTGGTTGTGGTTGTGGTTGTGGTTGTGGTTGTGGTTGTGGTTGTTGTTGTTGTTGTTGTTGGAAGAAACAAAGACAAAGCCCCCGTACAAACAACGAGAAGGAGCCTTGAAGACAAGATTGCAAAGCCCCCGTGGAATATGGTTGTTTGGTCCACTGGTTAGATTTCCAAGAATTTTGGCAAGGAAGTTATATGTTGTGGGCAATGTAGAATACTTTTTGTTGTGTAGGTAAGCAGGAAGCAGCATCGAGCTACGCATTTAAATTTTGAAGCAGGAAAGCCAAACCCTGGTGAAGATGGTGATTGGTCATCCAAGAACCTAGAAAATTGCTACATAACTTTTGAAGTTGTTTTTATTCAGGATTACTTCACGTCGTTTACTTCATAATTTCTTGGCATTTGAAGAAGCAACGACAAAGCCCCCTGCTTGTTCTCAGGCGGGGGTCTCCAACCACGGTCTGTTCATTGGTGTTTTGCGGAAACAAGATTCGAAATCAAGAGCGTCAAAATTGAGACTTTGAACCGCAAATGTGGTGAAAACTAAAGTTTTATAAGTCAAGATGCTTGCATGCAGATCGTTGTTTTTCTCGCTTCTGGAATATTCAAGACAAAAATATACAGTGGTGGTGCTGAATGATACGAAAACACAAGGAGCATGCCATGGCCACGGGCCAAAGCAGATTGTGATCCACAATTTGGGCAACCGACACTTCGAAACATTCTTGTCCTCCACATGCGAAGACTAGGCTCAAAGAAAGGCCACAAACAGAATCTGACACCAAAATGAAAGGCTGATGGCGTTGAGTTTCAGATGTTGTTGTTGTTGCCTCATGGGGGGGGCCTTCAAAACACTATTGCAAAGATCCCGCGCAGACCATGGTTGTTCCAAGGGGGGGTAAAGAACAACAACGGGGTCATTGTAAAAGGGTGTTGAATATTGAAGACACAAGGGGATTTCACGGGGTCATTGTATTCTTGTTTGTCTTGTTGTCGTTGTTGTGGTTGTTGTTGTTGTTGGAAGAAACAAAGACAAAGCCCCCGTACAAACAACGAGAAGGAGCCTTGAAGACAAGATTGCAAAGCCCCCGTGGAATATGGTTGTTCGGTCCACTGGTTAGATTTCCAAGAATTTTGGCAAGGATGTTATATGTTGTGGGCAATGTAGAATACTTTTTGTTGTGTAGGTAAGCAGGAAGCAGCATCGAGCTACGCATTTAAATTTTGAAGCAGGACAGCCAAACCCTGGTGAAGATGGTGATTGGTCATCCAAGAACCAAGAAAATTGCTACATAACTTTTGAAGTTGTTTTTATTCAGGATTACTTCACGTCGTTTACTTCATAATTTCTTGGCATTTGAAGAAGCAACGACAAAGCCCCCATGCTTGTTCTCAGGCGGGGGTCTCCAACCACGGTCTGTTCATTGCTGTTTTGCGGAAACAAGATTCGAAATCAAGAGCGTCAAAATTGAGACTTTGAACCGCAAATGTGGTGAAAACTAAAGTTTTATAAGTCAAGATGTTTGCGTGCAGATCGTTGTTTCAGATGTTGTTGTTGTTGTTGCCTCATGGGGGGGGGGCCTTCAAAACACTATTACAAAGACCCCGCGCACACCATGGTTGTTCCAAGGGGGGGTAAAGAACAACAACGGGGTCATTGTAAAAGGGTGTTGAATATTGAAGACACAAGAGGATTTCACGGGGTCATTGTAGTCTTGTTTGTCTTGTTGTCGTTGTTGTGGTTGTTGTTGCTGCTGTTGTTGTTGTTGTTGTTGGTTGTTGTTGTTGTTGGTTGTTGTTGTTGTTGTTGTCTTTGTTGTTGTTGTTGTTGTTGCTGCTGTTGTTGTTGGTTGTTGTTGTTGCTGCTGTTGTTGTTGGTTGTTGGTTGTTGGTTGTTGGTTGTTAGTTGTTGGTTGTTGGTTGTTGGTTGTTGGTTGTTGGTTGTTGGTTGTTGTTGTTGTTGTTGTTGTTGTTGTTTGTTGTTGTTTGTTGTTGTTTGTTGTTGTTTGTTGTTGTTTGTTGTTGTTTGTTGTTGTTTGTTGTTGTTTGTTGTTGTTTGTTGTTGTTTGTTGTTTGCTGTTTGTTGTTGTTTGTTGTTTGTTGTTTGTTGTTTGTTGTTGTTTGTTGTTTGCTGTTTGTTGTTGTTTGTTGTTTGTTGTTTGTTGTTTGTTGTTTGTTGTTTGTCGTTTGTTGTTGGTTGTTTGTTGTTGGTTGTTTTTCGTTTGTTGTTTGTTTCTTGTTGTTGGTTGTTTGTTGTTGGTTGTTTGTTGTTGGTTGTTGGTTTGGTTTTCGTTTGTTGTTTGTTTCTTGTTATTTGTTGTTGGTTGTTGGTTGTTGGTTGCTAGTTGTTGGTTGTTGGTTGTTGGTTGTTTTTGTTTGTTGTTTGTTGTTTGGTGTGTGTTGTTTGTTGTTAGTTGTTAAATTGTTGGTTTTTGTTAGTTGCTGCTCCTTTTTACAGTTTTTGCGTTTGTTATGTTTGTTGTCGTTGTCTTGGTTGTTGTGTTGCCAATGTTGCCAAACTCAAAGATGCGTTGCAGTTCGAGGCAAAAACTAGTATGCCAATTCACGCCATGATTCTTTGAAAACCCTGGGTGTCAGCTCATGCAGTATTTTATTGAAGCACGTTCGTAGACAGTTTGGCATGACCATTGCATGACTTCAATGGAGTTCGTCAGCGCGAGTGATCACTGAGGTCAATGACGCAGTCGTTACCGTCCCCGCATATTTCAACGACTCTCAGCGTCAGGCCACCAAGGATGCAGGCACCATCTCAGGCATGAATGTGCTCCGCATCATCAACGAACCCACTGCCGCTGCCATCGCCTACGGCCTTGACAAGAAAGGCGATGGTCCATGTGGGGAAACAAATTGTCTATCATATCTTCTGTTCATATTTTGAGGGCTGCCAAGTCAAATCTAAATTTGAGATAGATTAGCAAAGTTACTTCATGGATCTTCATCGATAAGGAATTCATTGATGAATATGAATGAATATGATATGTTTTGGTACTTCGGGCCCTCTCAATTTGAGCGTTGCAGCAAGAAAGGCACTGGTGAGCGAAATGTCCTCATCTACGACATGGGTGGCGGAACTTTCGACGTGTCTTTGTTGACCATTGAGGACGGAATCTTTGAAGTGAAGGCCACTGCTGGTGACACTCACTTGGGTGGTGAGGACTTCGACAACAGGGTGGTGGATTTTTGCATCCAGGACTTCAAGCGAAAGAACCGTGGCAAGGACATGGCTGGCAACCAGCGTGCCATCCGTCGCCTGCGCACACAGTGTGAGCGCGCCAAGCGAACTTTGTCCTCTTCCACCCAGGCAACCATTGAAATTGATTCCTTGTATGAGGGCATCGATTATTCCTGCAGTTTGTCCCGGGCACGCTTTGAGGAGCTATGCATGGACTACTTCCGCAATTCTATGGGGCCGGTAGAGAAGTGCTTGAAGGACTCTGGCATCGACAAGAAGAGCGTGCATGATGTGGTCATGGTGGGTGGCTCAACCCGAATTCCCAAGGTGCAGTCCATGATCCAGGAGAGCAGGGCTGAAACACTTGCCCCGCCTGGCAAGCTCAGAGGCTGCCTATCTCATAATGTTTACTGAAATGTAATCA
Organism: Symbiodinium kawagutii; assembly: GCA_009767595.1. Lineage (NCBI taxonomy): Eukaryota > Dinophyceae > Suessiales > Symbiodiniaceae > Symbiodinium > Symbiodinium kawagutii. The sequence continues at coordinate 9,280 of VSDK01028910.1, forward strand.
CCTTGTTGTGGCACTTGGCCCAGAAGAGGCTGTGTTTAGGAAACTGCTTTGCCGTGTAAATCAAAGGGAGGTGCTAGTGTAAATGCTATTAGACACTTGCTGTCTAAAGTTTGTGTTTCTGCAAGACTGTTTTTTTAATCTAAAAGCTATATACTTTGAAATAGTTTAGCTGTGCAACAGCCCAGTGTCTAAACATACTTGCTCAGGAGTTCTTCAACGGCAAAGAACCCAACAAGTCCATCAACCCAGATGAGGCCGTCGCTTACGGTGCAGCTGTGCAGGCTGCCATCCTGACTGGTGAGGGCTCCTCTGCAGTCCAGGACTTGTTGCTGTTGGACGTCACTCCATTGTCCATGGGCCTGGAGACAGCGGGCGGTGTGATGACCAAGTTGATTGAGCGTAATACCACAATCCCAACTAAGAAAGCTCAGACATTCACCACCTATGCGGACAATCAGCCTGGTGTCTTGATCCAGGTCTTTGAGGGAGAGCGTGCCATGACCAAGGACAACAACTTGCTTGGCAAGTTCCACTTGGATGGCATTCCTCCAGCACCCCGTGGTGTGCCGCAGATCGAGGTCACCTATGACATCGATGCCAACGGCATCCTGAATGTCAGTGCCTCTGACAAGTCCACCGGAAAGTCGAATCAAATCACAATTACCAACGAGAAGGGTCGACTGTCGCAGTCCGAAATTGACCGCATGGTGCAAGAGGCTGAAAAGTTCCGTGCAGAGGATGAGCAGAACAAGCAGAAGATCGAAGCCAAGAACGGCTTGGAGAACTACTGCTTCACTATGCGCAACACCCTGAACGAAGAGAAGCTGAAGGACAAGTTCGAGTCCGGTGACAAGGAGAAGATCGAATCCGCAGTGCAGGAGACCCTGGACTGGTTGGACAAGAATCAGCTTGCTGAGAAGGATGAGTTTGAGGCCAAGCAGAAGGAGCTCGAGGGCGTCGTGAACCCCATCATGATGAAGGTCTACCAGGCTGCAGGTGGTGGCGGTATGCCAGAAGGTGGCATGCCTGGTGGTGGCATGGGTGGTGCTCCGGGCGGTGGTGCTGGCCCAACCGTCGAGGAGGTTGACTAAGAAGGTCACATTTTGCATCACGAATCTTTTTTCACTCGGACGTGTACAGCTGGGGATGGCATTGCCTCTCCCGAGTGATTTTGGAATCGATCATTTTGGGCTCGTCCCAGCACAAACCGAGACTTGAAGGCTCAAAAAGTGGTGCATGGATTCCAGGTTCCAGGTCTACCGTCGCAGGACCTTGGACCTCAAGGCCGTGAGCCATATGGAGAATATTTGAGAATATGATGGAATGTGCATACACAATTGTTTTTTTGGCCAACCAAGTCAAGACCACTACAATAGGCTTTCACAGTTTCAGCTTCAAACAACATAGTGCGTATTGAACCACTATGACCGGATACTTTAGACAACATGCATACTTTCTGCACTTAGGTGGAAGCCTCAAGCATCGCCACGTTTGGATGATGTGGCCTGTAAATAAATAATAAAGCATTATCAAACAGTCGGTAATATGGGCGTTACAGTATCTGTGGCCTGGATATATGAAATGTGATCCGATCATTAGCATCCTTTGTTGGCCATCATCAACCAAATGGACGAAAATGAATGAATGCCAATACCAGGTATTATCAGGTTATATTTATTGACTATTGAAAGCAAAGATTAACCAATAAGATACAGCATTGTTCATGCCACCATTTTTCAGTAGCAGAGCCAAGAACACGTTGGTCTTTTGTTTCATTTCTTGCAGTGTACTGTTATCAACCACTATTACAGATCATAACGACCAATAAGCACCGTGAACCATCATGAGCCATCAGTATGCATCAGCTACAGTACCATCAGCAAAGTTTTGACTTCGGTACTTGGCTTAGGAACTATTAGCCAACCTTATCCATTCCCAGGCACCTTGGCCAACCTATGGCATCCTGAACCGACCAACCACCAGACCTAAGGCCTCCAACATCGGAACGGAGCACTTCGTGGGACAAGCCGGCGCCGCTGCAGAGGGTGGGGTTAGCGTGGCCATGTACGAGTGGTCTGCAGGTCGGCTGGGATGCCATTGTGGGATGCCATTGTGGGATGCCATGGGATGGCATGGGATCTCATGGAGGTCTAAGCTGTCAAAAATCCCACCATGATTTTGTTGTTTTTTCACCGTTTTTTCGGTTGTACCGCCATGGTTGATGGTGAGGTTACTACTGATGACTAGCTGACCAGCCAGTGAAAAGAAAACTGATCATCAATGATTTTATTGTTGGGGATGCTGGTGTGCTGCAACGGGGTAGCATTTCACTTCACTTCTTTTGCTTGTTTTTTGGATGGTTGGAACTTTTTGGCCATATCGCGCGATTAGGGCCTGCATCGAGAGTGTTGTTTATTGGCATATCAAGATCCAAGAGAGTACATGTATCGGCTATCACATTCAAACTGACATCAGCGTTCCATGTTCCCGAAGCCACCTATACATATTAAGATCCCTATTAAACTCTCATTAAGACCCCTATCAAAATCCCCATTGAAATCCCGTTTATCGTTTAGTGGTTGCATTCAACTTGTCTTCTTTGTGCATTTTTGCGGCATTGAAACAGTGTCTATTTAGCTTCAAGGCTCCAACATGGTCAACTACTCGGTCGAGGAGAGGATTCTCAGCCCAGCATTGCTAGGAATGGGAAGGCAATCACGAAGAATCTAATGAAACATTTCTAGCTTGACACTACTCGTTTGTATGCTAAACACACTTTTCCTGGGGTGAAAATATGGATGACTGGTGACTCGTACGCCTTTTTAGATCCACCGCGTTTGCGGCTTTGGAATGGCCTTTGTCAACTTGAGTTTGTCCTCGTTGGATGCGGCCGCATGCACCGACCGGCCAGGTTTGTTGCTTTTCTTCCTGGGGTTTGGCTTGGCGCCCCTGTATTTAGGCCATCCGGTGCCTGGCTTGGTGGTATGTATTGAGTGTCCATCCCCAGGAGAATATTGAAACAATATGAAAGGAGATTGATACATGATGATTTCACATGTAAGCACGTATGCAATTAATTGTACGGTATGTGTAATGATTTATCATGTATATTGATTTCATCGTGGATAATTGATATGTAAGGTAACGCAATGCAAACGTCACATTCAGGCAACGTCATGTAACGTAATTAAGATAACACAATGAAACGTAATGCAACGCAATGTAATGTGATGCAATGCATGCATTTATATATCTATCTATCAAGCTACCTAGCTATACCTAGCTATCTATCTATCTATCTTTCTGTCTATCTGCCTCTCTATCTGTCTATTTGATCATCTCTCTGACACTGTCTATCTGATAATCTCTCTATTTGTCTATCTGTCGATCTGTCTGTCTGCGTGCATGTCTGCATGTCTATCTGTCCGTCCGTCCGTCCATCCATCTATCTCTCTTTCTATCCATCTCTCTATCTATCTCTTTATCCATCTTTCTATCTATCTCTCTATCCATCTCTATCAATCTCTCTATCTATCTCTCTATCCATCTCTGTATCTATCTCTCTATCCATCTCTGTATCTATCTCTCTATCCATCTCTATCTATCTCTCTATCTATCCCTCTATCAAACCAAACCTAACCTAACCAAACCAAACCAAACGTAATCTAATCTAATCTCAATCTACTCTACTCTACTCTAATCTAATCTAATCTATTCTATCTATGCGTGTTCAAGGCTATTCAAGTGCAATTCCATTTTTTGGGGGGACTTGCATTGATTTCGGTTGAACGCTCTTGCATTTTTTGTAAGGCTTCTTGAACAGGCCTGGTGTATGATTGACGTTCATGGCTCTCTTCCTATCACCTTTTCTATTTCGTGGATCCATTTGCTACCAAGTTGCTGATTCCAATGTTATCCGTCCTGGTGACTTGGCAAATTGTCCCAGAAACACCAAAGGCAGAACCCTCCGTAGCTTCAGAGTGAAAGCCAAGAGGAGTCACAAAGGCAAGGGACAATGATGGTGAAGGATGTGAAGGACTGAGGATGACTATAGAGCTGATGATGTTTGTGTCCGGTCCATGTTCACAGTCGTCTTTCACATATCCATTTGTATTGGAAATCTATTATAAAGCAATGTTTATTCAGCTCCTACACTAATAGTTTAAATTTTGGCAAATACCCACGTTCATGTTGATCTTCACTCTGCTAAGCTGCCAGGGTAGGCACATCTCCATACCTGGAATTGTGTGATAAATGTCTGTGCCTATGTGTCGCGCCAGGTCGGGAACACCCTGGCTTTCCAAAAACATCCCAGTTACCAGCGAAACTCTGCAAAGGGCGCGCACTGCCACTCCATGAAGATGCCTCGTTATTGCATTGCCGGAAGTTTCGTAATTCCACATATGGCAGATATGAATAGATATGAGCGATGTCCAAAACCTCTCTTTACATGTTTCAATTTCCTCGTGTCATATCGTTGGCGCGCAAGTAAAAACTTGGGTTGCGTAAGGCCGGTAAGCTCCCGCGTAAGCTTCTTGTTAAATGGCTCCCGCGTACGCTCCTGCTGTGCAGGCGTAAGCATTGCGTAAGTGAACGCGTAAGGGGATTGATGCGACATGACAAGTTAGACCTTTTGGTCAAGGCTCATATGACCTATAGACTACATATAGACTGTAGTCAATCTGGTGCTGAAGTGAATATTGGGTTCAATGGGTACCAAGTTTTAAGACTTGGAAAAGCTCTGATCTAAACTTGTGAGCGGGAGGAATCAAGGCCTGAAGATTAACGGCTGAAAGCTGCATGTCTTCCGCTTCAACGGTTTGAGTGTGTGACCCATCATGCAATGTTTGGTAAAGAGGTACAGAGCTAGAAAGCTTATCGATGAGTACATCAAATGACCGTACATGGTTGCGGATCAATATTAACCATCCAAGACCAAGACCATTAAAAAAGATCTTAGTTGAACAGGAACAGCCTGACTAGATTGGTCATGTATGGGGATGTTCGCTGGGTACCGTGGTACCCATAGCCCCTAGCCATGCCCACATGACCCATGCATGTCACACAGGGCTGGACCTGACGACGACGCCGCAGTGGTTTGAGAAACGAGCCTCGCTGGAGATGCTGGGGGGTCAATAGCAACCAACAATAGCTGGTTAATGGTTAAGGTTAGTTGGTTAACAACAATAATAGCTTAACAATGGTTAACAACAATGGTTAACAACAACGGTTAATGGGTAATGGTTAACAACAATGGCTAATGGTTAACAACTAACCAACCACAATGGTTTAGCTGGTGAATGATAGGGGATGATAACCAACAATAGTAGGGGATATATACCAACTATATGGCTATAGGTCAATGTTAATTAACCAACCAACTACAGGGGATGATCACCAACCAATAGTAGGGAAAACAATACTTAATGATCGGGGAATTAGGGGTACAGGGTTTTGACACATAGCCAAGTGCTCCTCCGGGGGTCGAGGAAACACTGAGTATCAGTCATCAGAACAAACGAACCAAGCAACCAACCAAGAAATTCTCCGCGTGCATTGGTTGTTTTGAGGTTTTCGTGTCTCCCTTGGTGTACCTGCTCACAAATTGAAACAAGCCTCAAACGCATGAGATTCCTGGGTTGCTCATCCCATGGATGGACAATTTCCCAGAACTGAGCGCAACGGGGTGAGGCTTCAATACGGAGTGTCGCATCCTGCTGGCCGTGGTGTCTATGGTGGCCTATGACGCTTGGAGCAGAGCTGTTCAGCCGACTGCCATCACATTCCCCCCTGGAAGATATATCATAATGATCATCAGTCATTCCGTGATCAGACGAATGCCTCCAAAGCATGGGAGTCCTCTCTCTCCCTCTCATTCTCTCATTCTCTCCCTCTCTCTCTCTCTCTCTCTCTCTTGGCTGGGCTTGAAGGAGAACTGCAGAAAGGACTCATAGATTGATCCAGTAGAACCCATCTAGATCCTAGGCATCGGACGTGTTGACTTGTCTTGATTCTTCTCGTGTTGCTGTCCACAGTTGCCACGTCACCGATGAGTGCACGGGCTGGTGAAACCTTCCCTGGCATGCCCAATTGGTGATCATGAGAAACAGAAGGACCACATTTTTTGGGTATACACGATCGACTAGTAATTGATAAGCATTCATGAGCATTGATAAGCCACAATTTGGAAATTCGGGGGTATACACAATTGATAGGCATGGCATGGCATCTGTGCCCATCATCCTCAAAGTTGTCGACATGAAAGCCCACGAGTATGTAGGGTAAGGTCACCACGTCACCCGGTTTTGTAATCCGTACGTTTGTTTTTGGTTGGGACGGTGGTGAGTCCATCGCCATCTGACGATTTCTTCAATATACCTTCATACTGGCTGTGAGATTTGTTATAAAGAATGTTACGATGTGTTACGTATATAATTATCTTTTCTATTGGATTTATTAGTTGTGATTAGTTATTGGATTAGCATACATTACATGAGTTATATCTTTAGATTATCAATGTTAAACATATTGTGAGTTTTAGACTATATTAGGCAGCAAAAACCACTATTACGTTAATATTGCTCATCACAACTCCACTGTCTGTTTAGATTTCTTGTGACAGATCAGTTGATCAGCCATAAACTGAAGCCGTAGCCGGCCACCGATGTAGCACGGGTGGTTGGTCCGGGTGACAGGGCAGATCAAACATGGGTGATGTACCATACAGACTGGGCTGTTCATGTTTCCTGGTGAGAGGTTCTGAACATTTTTCATTTTCGCTATCATTGCCTGAAATGGTTGGTTGGTTGGTTGGTTGGTTGGTGTTGAGATAGACTGTCATAGTCACACACTCTCTTGTACACTGCATAAGCCACTGCGCACTCCACAGACTGCCAACTCTGACTGTTGGCTCAAGATGGCTCAAGTCACTGTGCAAAAGAGTCCAGAGCTGAAGTACTGACTGTGAGTGACACTGTTGGTTGTACTGGAGAAAGATCCTGTACTTTTGCATGGTAGCGGAGCACTGACTCCAGCTACAACTGTAGAAGCCGACTGAAGCAATGGCACAGACCGAAGAAGAAGGAACATGTGAAGAAGAGAGCAAACTGACACTGCCAGACAAGTTTGATGGAAGACCAGAACACTGGGAAGACTGGAGCTGGTCAGTGAAGTCGTACGTAGCACTGTGCAAGACTGAAGCAAGTGAAGCGATGAAGAAAGTTGAGACAATTGACACTGCAATCACTGACGAAGAACTCGAAAGACTTGAAGCTAGTGAGAAGCAATTCGGTGACGCTGGCTTAATTCGTTTTAGCCTTCAACTGCACTACCTGTTAGCTCAACTGACCACTGAAAGTGCCAGACTGGTGGTAATGAGGAATACTGAACTGAATGGTTTTGAGACATGGCGCTTGTTGAGTAGAATGTTTTCACTACCACGAACTGCACAGGATATCAGCCTACTGACAAAGGTTTTGGAACACAGGTTCAGGTCAGAACGCTTTGAACAAGACTACAGTGAATGGGAAACACTGAAGGCCAGGTACGAAGGACAAACAAAAGCACCACTGCCCAACAACGTTTTGGTGGCAACGCTGTTAGAAGGAACAACTGGCCCACTGAGACAGCAACTGAAACAGAACGAGAATACAATGGACATATGTGAAGCTGTGAGAGACGTCATCACTGCATATGGACTAGGACACAGAGTAGACCTGAGTACTGAGGACTCTGCAGGACATGCACCGATGGATGCAGACGCACTGTGGCGAAGAGGAATGAAAGGAAATGGTAAATGTTCACCTGCCGGTTGGATGAAAGGTAAAGGAAAAGGAAAAGGAAAAGTGCGAGGTTGGACTCCACTGAAAGGCAAAGGAAGAGAAAGCTGGTTCCCCTTTGGCCCACTGAAAGGAAAAGGAAAAGGAAAGAACTGGACAAGTAAAGGCGGAGGAAAACTGTCCCCCTTTTGGTCACTGAAAGGCAAAGGCCGAGGAAAACTGTCCCCCTTTGGCAAGAGTAAAGGAAAAGGAAAATGGAGCCCACCGAAAGGCAAAGGAAAAAGTGTCGGAGGAAAACTGTCCCACACTGGAACTGAAAGCAAAGGAAAAGGAAAAGAGAATAGAAGTAGATGTTGGAAGTGTAACCGACATGGACACATGGCCAAGGACTGTAGAAATGTTGCAACTGTGAATGATGATGAGTGCACTGAAAATGCGCGTGAAGGGCCCTGTGACGAAGGTAAATGGTTTGACTGGACTGATGGACTAACCGATGATGACTGGAGTTATGGTGATTACTATGACTGTTACCAGGATTCACATTGGTTGGATGATCAAGACTGGTGGACTGACTGTTGGGATGACAACTGGACTTGGGAGATGAGAAATGCTCCCACTGTGCCTCCAGCACTGCCCCGGCCTCAGAACACTGCAGTGTCCAGCACTGTTGAAAACGAGACTTGTTTCACTGCAACGAGCTCAGACGGTTTCACTCTAGGGAACCC